>CAUYON010053452.1:0-63652 GCA_963573935.1 Arctocebus calabarensis | reverse complement strand
CCCGAGTAGCTGGGACTACAGGTGCCCGCCACAGCGCCCGGCTATTTTTTTGTTTTGCAGTTCGGCCGAGGCCGGGCTTGAACCCGCCACCTTCGGTATATGGGGCCGGCGCCCTACTCGCTGAGCCACAGGAGCCGCCCCCGTGGGGGGACCATTTTCTGCTCTGCTCAGAGCTGAGGACTGCCTGGCTCCCTCCCTCCTTCCCTCTCTTCCTCCTTCCCTCCCGTCCTCCCTCCCTCCCTCTCTTCCTCCCTTCCCTCCCTCCCTCCCTCCCTTCCTTCCTTCCTTCCTCATTCCCTACTTGGCACATCAGGAGCCTTTGCCTGGAGACTAGAAGGGGAAACTCAAAAGCGTGCAGGCGCCCTGCAGGTGATGCAGTGAGAAAAGGAGGCTGGTTGTAAGATGATAGGGAAGGGTGGAGACGGCTTCCTAAATTCCTGCCTAAGGAGCCCTTGCACAATCTCCGCTAACTGCAGTTATGCAGGAACAGGGCTCCTGTAGGAACAGGACTCTGTGTTTCAAGAGAAGCTGGAAAACCAGTTTGGGGTTTTTTATGTGAAACTTCCAGATTAAAAAAAGAAAATCTCAATGGAGGTTGAGCAAAACTTCATCTCTGGCCTCCAGTCTGTGAGGGGAGCCCAGCAGGGTCTGCAAGGAAGACCTATGACACAGTCCCACCTGAGTGTTGATGAGCGGCTTTGGCTGCAGAGTGGAGGATGAACAGAAGGAGGTCAGGAGCGGTGGAGGGCAAGCCATGACTCCCAGGAGCTTGCCAGAGAAACCAGAAGGCTTGGGGGCAGGACTGAATGCCATTTCTATAGGAGCCACATCTGGATGGGTGGAAAACTGTCTGAGCTGGACACCAGACTAATAATTCGAGGTGCGGAAAACAGACTGCAACTTTTCCCCTAGTTCCCAAAGCCACCCGACCCATTCCATCCTGCCTTGCCCTGGGCCAGAAAGGCCACAGTTTAGTCAGGATCAGTCAGGGTCAGACAGGGCCTCAGGGGATTCCTAAGGACCACTGCAAGAGCTAAAATGAGGTTTCACTTTCCAGCTAGGTCGCAGCCACAGGGCATCACAGTGGGGCTACTGCGGGTTGGTGGGAAGTGACGTAAATGAGACCGTGACCAGGGGCACTGTGACCAGGGGCATTCAGGGGCACTGTGACCAGGCTTTCCCCACTGGCCAGGGCATAGCCGTTGGGTCCCACAAACCTCTGTTTCCATGGTCCCTGTTAGCTATGAAGACTTCGGGTGGTGTTGAGATTTGAACCAAGCAACAGAGACTACAGCTATCCCCCCAAACAAGGTGGCCAAATCCCAGAGGAAGCAAGGGAGCGGCCAAGTCCTAGAACTGCTGAGCGGAGGAGGATGCTTCAGAGCCGAAGCTCAGAGAAGGCGCTTCCCAGGTTTTGTTCAGTGGGTGAGTTTGCTCCCTGACAGCAGCTCTCCGGCAGCTCCCACGTGCAGCCAGACTGTCTATCCACCCTGGTCAGCTGCCAGCCCAGACCCCAAGTCTCAGGCCAGTTCTGAGGCCCCGTTCTGCCCCAGATACTGAGCTCCCATCAGCAGGGACCACTGAGATGTGCCTAGATCTCACTGCCAAGGGCCTTCCACGCTCCAAGAAGGGCCGCATGGGAGAAAGTTACGTACAGACTCACACACCCCATCATCCCATCCATTGGCCTCCGCGGGGTTGGGCCTTGCCCTAGGAGCCTCCGGGATCTGATGAACAACATCTGGGAATACAAAAACAATGAGTGAAGAATGACAGAGCAGCTTATTTATGTATTTCTTTGTGTTTTTTAAGTAATGAAGGGAGTTCTCTTCACAGGCCTTTTGTTCCCTTTTGCTTTTCAAAGTACTGGGCAGGGGATGGAAGTTCAGGCTCTTAAAATCAGTTCTACTCAACAAGTATTGATTGATGGCTAATCATATACCATGCAAAGGAGCATAGGATCTGGCCCGACCAGGATGTCCCAGTAAGATTCAGCAGGGAGGTGAGCAGAACTCATGCAAGCCTCATCTGCAGCAAGAGGAGAAGCCAGGCACCTTGCGAAGGCTTTTGCGTTCAGTCATCACCATTTTGAGGGGTAGTCAGTAGATAGTGTTATTCCCATTTGGCAGATGGGAAGGTAAACTAAGAGAGGTCACGTACTTTGCAAGAGGCCTTGCTACTAATGAGAGTAGAGTGGGGGTTCACACCAAGGCTGGCTGACTGCAAAGCACAGGTGATTTTTCGCTGAACATCACCCAGGGCAATGAATGCTCCAGAGATAGTACCAGAGATTGCTGGAACCAATTCAGGAGATGAATTGAGTGGTCCCTGAGTGTTGATCCCCCTGAAAGGGATCACCTCTCCTGCATGCAGCCCTGCACTCACACAGTCCAGGGTTCCCTGAAGCCAGACCCCACCTCACTGTATTAAACACACATGTCCAGCTTCTGCAACCTTGGAGAATGTGTATGAAATTTTATTCCACAAAGAATTGCAAGCTGACAAAAAAAGTATGTGGATAATATTATATCCCACCACCAAGCTTAAGAATCAAAAGTTACAAGTATAGTTTAGGCACCTTGGGTCTCCCCGACACACTAACCATCCTCTCCTGGGCTTACAACTACCCAAACCACAGAGCCCGTGCTTTTGTCATTGACCTGCATGTCTGCATGCCTTCACCACACTTGTATGTGTTCCTAAACAGCAGTATTGTTTGCATACTTTTTCTAAAAATGATGTGTTGTATGCATGCATATGCAACTTGCTTTTTAAAAAACAATTTTATTGAAACATAATCCACATACCATACAAATCACCAATTTAAAATACACAATTCCATAGCTTTTGGTATATTCACAGAGTTGAACAGCCATCACCACAATCTTAGAAAATTTTCAATACCCCAGAAAGAAACCCACCACTTTCTCAGTCATCATCTGCTGACCTACCCCACCCCCTCCAGACCTTGATACTAATCTCCTTTCTGTTTCTATAGATTTGCCTATTCTAGATTTCCCAGACATGAAATTCCATTTATAATAGAATAATTGACCTTTTGTATCTGACTTCTTTCACTTAGCATAATGTTTTTAAAGTGTATCCACGTTATAGTATGTATCAGTTCATTATTGTTAACAAGGAATATTCTATTTTATGGATGTGCTACATCTTATTCACTCATTCATCAGTCAAATATTTGGATGGTTTCCTTTTTTGGCTATTATATATATATATTTTGTTGTTGTTGTTGTTGTTGTTGTAGTAGAGACAGAGTCTCATTTTATTGCCCTTGGTAGAGCAACGTGGCGTCACGCAGCTCACAGCAACCTCCAACTCCTGGGCTTAGGTGATTCTCTTGCCTCAGCCTCCTGAGTAGCTGGGACTACAGGCGCCCGCCACAACGCCCGGCTATTTTTCTGTTTTGGAGTTCAGCTGAGGCTGGGTTTGAACCTGCCACCTTCGGCATATGGGGCCAGCGCCCTACTTGTTGAGCCACAGGCCCCGCCCCAATACTGCTATGAACCTTCATGTACAAGTTTTTGTGTAGATATATGTTTTTATTTCTCTTCTATATACTAGGAGTCAAATTGCTGAGTCATATGGTAACTCTATGTCTAAGTTTGTGAGAAACTGCAAAAATGTTTGCAAAAGCTCTGTACTACTTTACATTCCCACAACAATGTACTATGGATCCAATTTTGCTGCATCCTTGCCAACAGTCATTATTGTCTGTCTTTGTATGATAGCTGCCCTAATGGTTCTGATTTGCTTCCCTTTGATCGGTGGGATGTGGGCACCTCTCGTGCTCTTTGCCCATTTGTTTATCTTCTTTGGGCTTGGCGCCTGTGGCTCAACGGGCTAAGGCGCCAGCCACTTACACCTGAGCTGGTGGGTTCGAATCCTGCCCAGCCCGCCAAACAACAATGATGGCTGCAACCAAAAAATGGCCGGGCGTTGTGGCAGGTACCTATAGTCCCAGCTACTTGGGAGGTGGAGGCAAGAGACTCGCTTGAGCCCAGGAATTGGAGGTTGCTGTGAGCTGCGATGCCACAGCACTCTCTCCAGGGTGACAACTTGAGGCTTTATCTCAAAAAAAAAAAAAAAAAGATCCTACTGTTTATCTTCTTTGGAGAACTGTCTATTCAGGTCCTTTGCCTATTTTTAATTGAGTTGTCTTTGATTATTGAGTCATAATAGTTATGTTTTCTAGATATATAAAAAAAGTCTAGTCTCCTGTCATATATACATCTGATACAGATATATCCTAATCTCTTAACATACATATAATTTGTGAAAATTCTCTCTCTTTCTGTGGGTTGTCCTCATTTTCTTGATGTTGGCTTTGAAGAATAAGATTTTTTTCATTTGGAAGTGGGGATCTTGTGGTCTCAAGGCCACACATGGCCCTCCAGGTCCCTAAGTATGGCCCCTCAACTGAATCCAAACTTCATTTATTAAAAGGATTTGTTCTGTAAAATTTGGATTCAGTCAAAAGACCACACTCAAGGATCCAGAAGGCCATGTGTCATGAAAATTTACATCTATCTCTTCTTCTGAAAGTTTTATCATTTTAGCTCTTACATTTAGGTCTTTCAATCAATTTGATTTAGTGTTTATTTATGGTGTAATTAAGGGCCTAGCTGTATTCTTTTGCATGTAGCTATTCAGTTGTCCCATTACCATTTGTTAAACTGAATTGTTTTTGTTCCCTTGCAGAAAACTAATTGATCAGAAATGTGAAAGTTCATTTCTAGACTCTCAGTTCCAGGCCAGAGGTCTGTGTGTCTTTCCTTGGGCAAGTCTTTACTTTTTTGTCTTTTTTTGAGACAGAACCTCAAGCTGTCACCCTGGAGAAAGTGCTGTGGCATCACAGCTCACAGCAACCTCCAATTCCTGGGCTCAAGCGAGTCTCCTGCCTCTGCCTCCCAAGTAGCTGGGACTACAGACGCCCTCCACAACGCTTGGCCATTTTTTGGTTGCAGCCATCATTGTTGTTTGGTGGGCCCGGGTTGGATTCGAACCCGCCAGCTCAGGTGTACGTGGCTGGCACCTTCGCCCGTTGAGCCATAGGCACCAAGCCTTTTTTTTTTTTTTTTTTGCAGTTTTTGACCAGGGCGGGGTCTGAAACCACCACCTCCGGTATATGGGGCCAGCGCCCTACTGGTTTGAGCCACAGGCACCGCCGCAGTCCCTCCTGTCTTAATTAGCTGCAGCTTTGCAGCAAGTGTTGAAATTAGAAACTTCGTATCCTTTGTTCTTCTTTTTGAAGATTGTTTTGACTCTTCGGAGTCCCCTGAAATTTCATATGAATTTTAGGATCAGGTTTTTATTTCTGCAAAGAAATTAGGTGATATTTTGCTGTGGCATTGAATCTGGAGGTCAATTTGAGAAGTTCTGTTATCTTAACAACATTAAGTCTTCCAGTCTGTAAACATGAGATGTCTTTCCATTTATTTTGGTCTTTTTAATTTCTTCCAACAATGTTTTATAAATATTGTGAAAGTCTCACACTTTCGATTAAATTTATTCCTAAGTATTTCATTCTTTTTGATGCTATTATAGACCACATATTCTTACTTTCATTCTCAATTTTCTCCTTGTCAACATTGAGAAGAAATACAATTGGTTTAGGGGCATTGAACTTGTATCCAAGAACTTTACCTAACTCATTTAGCCATTCTAATGGGGTTGTATGTGTGTGTGTGTATTTGTATTCTTTATAATCTTCTATGTACAAGATTATGTAACTGCAAAAAGAAATAGTTTTACTTCTTCCTTTCCAATCTAGATGGCTTCTATTTCATTTTCCTGCCTAATTATCCTAGCTAGAATTTTCCCAGCACATTGATGACTAGAAGAGGCAATAGTGAGCATCTTTTTTGTTGTTTCTGATTTTAGGGAGGAAGCATTCAGTCTTGCACCATTAAGGGTGATGTCAGCTCTGGTTTTTCATGGATGCCCTATATCTGGTTGAGAAAGTTCCCTTCTATTCCTGGTATGTTGAGTACTTCTATTACAAAGCATGTGATTTGCTTTCCTCTCTCACCATCATGAGGTTTATCCATCGCTTATAATGTCTATTTTTACTGATGATTTTGTAAGGGCAGTCGTGGAGAAGGTTATATCATATATCCCCCCTCTTTTCTAATTATGTCTTCTTTATCTTTCTCAAGTTTGCCCCAGCAAACTCTCTCCTCTCACATTCACTTGCTCACCAAAGGGATTTCAGCAAAACAGAAACCCTCCTCCCTTTCATCCATCTGGAAACAAATATAGGAGTGTGGGAGTTCCAAAGAAGAATTCCTTCGCTCTGCTTGGTGAGGAGAAGACAGAGCAGCAAACCTTCCTGAAGGAGGGTGGGTTTGAGCCAGGATTAGAAGAATGGGTAGGATGTTGCCAGGGAAGGGAGGAACAGCTTGCACAAAGGCGTATAAGGTTATGACCTGCCTTAAAGAAAACTGAATTTGGCCCCTAACAGGTCCAAGTAGTTTACCTTGACTATTGCACAAGAATCTTCTATTCATATGATAATTGCACTGATAGAATTTATAGAATGGGTATGACTTCTCTCCTTGAGAATTACCCAGTTCACTATGGGAGCCACCAGTGACATGTGGCTGTTTAAATGTAAATTAACTAAAAAGTAAACAGCATTAAAAATTCAGTTCCTCATTTGTACTAGATACATCTGAAGAGGTCAATAGTTAGCAATAACCAGGCCAGGTGCAGTGGCTCATACCTAAAATTCTATCACTCTGGGAGGCCAAGGCAGGCAGATTGCTTGAGCTCAGATATTTGCGACCAACCTGAGCAAGAGCAAGACCCCATCTCTATTAAAAATAGAAAAACTAGCCAGATGTTGTGGTGGGCACCTGTAGTCCCAACTACTTGGGAGGCTAAGGCAAGAGGATTGCTCAAATCCAAGTGTTTGGGGTTGCTGTGAACTATGACACCACAGCACTCTACTAAGGGCTACTAAGTTAGACTATACAAAAAAAATAAAGTAGTTGGTGGTCACTGCTCTGGACAGCACAGCTAGAAAACATTTCCATAATCACAGAAAGAGCTGTTGGATAACATTGCTCTGATGTAGGAGGAAGGAAAAATCTAAAGACAATGGCGGGGTTTGAGCCACACAAGTGAGTCCTGTGCACAAGGTACAGCCTGAGCCAGTTCTGCCTCTGCCACATCTAATTCTGTAGCTTGCACAAATTACTTCCTCTCTCTGGTTCGCTCATTGTGGAAAAAATGAAATCGTTAGACAATGTAATCACTGCCTGGGCAGTGATTAATAGATGCTGTGCATGGTTGTTTAGCTAGAAAGGGATATATTGAGCTATATTCTTCTAGAGAAAGGAGACTTGGACTCAGGCAGAGAGCAGCTGGTTCTGGAGCTGCTGGACTCAGGCAGAGAGCACTGGCTCTGCAGTTGCTGGACTCAGGGAGAGAGCACCTGGCTCTAGAAAGGCTGGATTCAGGGAGAAAGCAGCTGCATCTGGAGCTGCCCGGCTTGTTGAGCTATCATGCACAAGTCACTGAGCCCTATTTCCACATCTGCCAAGTTAGGCAAAGAGAATGGTATTCAGGTTGAGTTGAGAGGATTGAAAGGAAAGCACTCAGACAAAAAAAGTCAGGATGGCAGGAAGTCACTAGGTCAGATGGGGAGTTCACACAAATGAAGCTGAATGTGTTTATTTGCTGCAGGATTCCCAGGAATCTTTAATATACTAATGTGCACTCTGAGTCTCTATGTATTTCCCAAGTTGATATAACCACAGAATTCCTTTTTTTTTTTTTTTTTAATTCTGCCAAGGAATGCTCATAGGCATTAGTTAATGCTACATGGAACACACTTGGGAATTTCCAGTCAACTGGGTGGAGTGATCTCCTTGGCCACAGCTTGAATTGATGGCTGTCACCCACCACTGACCCTAAAAAATGTCTGATCTAAGGAAGAATTTGAAAGATCAGGATGTGGATGACATCACAGAGATTGCAGGCAGCCACAAGAGGAAACCAGAGAAGGCCGGGGAAGAAAGAGGATCCAGAGAAGGTGCAGGGCGGCAGAGATAACCCGCTGCTCACAGAATGCACACGCAAACCACGTGGAAAACCTGATCTTGTCATTTTTACGAGTGTCGTCTCCCACCCTTGGAACAACTCTGAGAGGCAGGAGGTCTTCTACCCATTTCATAGCCAAGGGAAGTTTGAGAAATACAGTAAATGGGAGAGGTGGGATCTGAAGGGCTACCCGAGTCCAGAGCTCATAACCCCTGTGCCTCAGACAGCCTAAAATGTAGTGACCCTGAAGCTTTCAAGCTGCAGAGGATGGCGAGGCAAACTGCCTGTGGTTTGTAAACCTTGTATTGTCATCATCTGGCCTTTTCCTCATATTTGAATGAGCTCTTTTAAATGGAATGAGCTTAATCCATAATCCTCCCCCAGTCTCTCCAGTTCCCATCAAAGTTGATTTAAGAGGCCCTCAAAACAGAGCTAACATCAGCTTTTCACCATTGTCACCTCCCACCCCTCCCTGCCCTGGGAATCACTAGCACTTAAGAAGCCAGTATTAAGCCTAAGACTTCATGAACTGTTTTTTTAGAGGTTTATATCGATGTCCTGGGTCCTCTAAGTGAAGCCGTGGTGCTGGGATGCGGAGGGACTGAGCTCTCAGGCAGGGATGGGGGACAAGAGCGGTGAACCCTAAGAGTGCTACATGTCTCTTGGGACAGTGCCGTCTCCATCTTGGGGACCGGATATTAATCAATTGCAATCCAAAGCACTGCTACCAATTTATTTTGTTAACAATCTAACTTCAAAAGCACGTTGAACCTTTACCTCTGCAGCAATCGGCCCCAAACAGCAAACAGAAACTTTGTCTCTAGCACTTGAACATTTAAAGACAGGATGGCAGGTCGGGGGCCTTACAAAGAAGGAAGAGAGAAAAACATTGTAAATACCGTGTGTACTTCTGACCGTTCTTTTGGCCACGCTTAAAAACAAGCTTCTTCATTTGCAGTTAATTAGATTAACTTCGCTGCACTTACCCATGGAATCCCTTGCTCCAGCAACATCTAACGTTTGTTGGACACGTGTTGTAATCTTGCCTTTAAACACAACCACATGTATGACATGTTTTGTTTTCTCTTGGCCATTGGACTGGAAAACTATTAAGACAACATCTGCTTTGCTTTCTGATTGAATTGGGGGCAAAGGGCAGATGTCTGCAGTGTCCTTCAGATTATGCCTGGGATATTAAGTTGCAGCAGCTGACCACTTTCCCACTCCTTGTGCAGCTGGCCCTGAACATGACTTTTCTATTGGAAACTCCAGTTTCACTCACACATGGACCATCTCTCCTCCAGCCTGTGTAGTCCACCCTCCTGCCTCCAACTTACTATTGTAACCCTTTGCTAGTTTTTAAAAACAGCACTCAACCACCATTTGAGATTATTTTATTTTCTGTTTAGTTGTCTTCACTATGAGAATAGTCCCTTCAGGAAGGTAGGACCCCTGGTCTAATCGCCATGTACTCTCATTCCCTCAAGGCCAAGAACACTTTGTTGGAAACTCAATAAATATTTGTTAAATAAATCAGAGGGCTTTCCAACTGGGGTGGAGAATGACCTAAGAGTGATCCATTTAGTGAGCAAGTGAGTGCCTTCTTGCCGTCATTTCGGTCCTTTTGATAATATCACATCACAGTTTGGTGTCTAACATCTCTTTTCCTTGCTATTCCTCTCCCCACCCCACTCCCACACTCCCACCACCTTTATCGCCTTTTCTTGAATAGAAAGTACACCTCTGGGTTCAGACTGAAGGACAGCTGTCAAGGCTAGCTAGCATTTAATACTACTGTTTTGTTTCCTGAGTGTTTAATTCTTTTCAAACAATATTTGTGGTTCTATATGTATAGTAGTGATATAAAGTTTCCCTCTAAAAGAGATGTATTCATCAGGGTATTGCTTTAAAGAAAAATAGTCACAGTGCAGGTAGAATGAAGAAAAGGCTTGAAGTGGTGTGTGCATGAGTGGAGTGGAGTGTGTGTGTGTGGGGTGGTGAATGCACGGGCCCGCACACCCTCGCAGGGGAATAGCTGGGTAAAGTTCTGTGTGGCCAGGTCCTTGTGAAGCAAAGAAAACTTTTATTTTCCTCTCGTCTGCAGATAACGTAGGTCTGTGCTATTAAGTCCCACCTCCCAATCTCTTCCCTTTCCTCGTCTCCCCAAGGCTGCCTTTAGGAGGTTGTTATTACTCAGCAAGAGACCAAGAAATATAGGGGAACTGGGACAACACGAGGCCTGACGTGGGAAACTCCTCAGGACATTAGGAGGAAATATTTGCAGCCATATTCTTCGCTGAATCCTGAAATTGCTGGCAAATTGTGCTTTTTTTCTGGAAGGAAGGCCTCTGTCACTCAAGGTCTTAAGGTGTTTGAGAACAGTTCAGAACCATCGGCCTGGAGGCTCGTTGGTTGAATTGTTGCTGTGAAGTTCTGACCCTTGGCTTTCACACAGCAGATCAGTTAATAATGCAGCAACTTAATCATTAAAATGGGGGGGTTGTGGTCCATAAAGGTGCAGACTCACTCACTCCCATCAGTGCTTGAAGAACACTGCCACGGCTCAGTAGGAGCCCCCTGAAGGGGCCGTGCCTACCGGTCATGACAGGGAAGCACGAGCAGTGGTCAGCTTTGTTGTCTGGGCCCCACTGGCCCTGAGTTTATGCACACAGGGACCAAGTCTGTCTGATTCATCTTCAGCCTTCATAATCTCTAACATTTATAAGTCTGTACTTCTGCCTTTGTCCTCTCTAACTCCCCCAAAACATTCCTCCTAAGTACCCCAGGATTAAGATGGGTGGACCTACTGTTTTGTTTATAACCTGGGAGGCAGAAAACCTGGCTTAGCTGTGTGACTTTAAGCAAATTACTCAATGTCTCTGACTCATAGGAGTGTTGTTAAATTTAGATCAAATGAAAGAACAGATGTGGGAGCTCTGCAGAAAGTTAGACGAGTCATTAGATGTAAACAGTCTATTCACAGAACAGCAATCAAGTCACCCTTAGAACCAGAAACTCCTAGAAGTCCCAGGCTCCTTCCAGTCAGAAACAATGATGTAAATCTTGTGGCTTTTGCAGTGGTTGTAGACATGATTTTTCTTTTAATGGGTCTCGCTCAGATTCTTCAAGGCATAGTAGGTGCCCACAGTCAGTAACTGTCAAAGGTAGTTGTTTTTATTTATTTATTTAAGACAGAGTCTCACTTTGTCACTCTCAGTAGAATGCCATGATGTCACAGCTCACAGCAACCTCCAGCTCTTGGGCTTAGGCGATTTTCTTGCTACAGTCTGCCAAGTAGCTGGGACTATAGGCGCCCACCACAACGCCTGGCTATTTTTGTTGTGATTTAGCTAGGGCGGGTTTGAACCCACTGCCTTTGGTATGTGGGGCCAGTGCTCTACTCACTCAGCCACAGGCCCTGCCCAAAGGTAGCTGTTTTGTTTGTCAGTCTCTATGGTGTAAATGACCCCACCCCATCTCAGGCCCTGTGATTGAGGTATTACTGATTGGCTCCAGATGGGGACATTTGACTCAGGATTGTCCAGATAGATCATCACATTCCCTCAGTCATAAGTGATTGAATTAGGTGTGAGTATGTCATTTGGTTTGAACCAATAAGATGCAGGAAGAGTCTTATGAAAGTGTCTGAAACGAAGCCATGTCTGGGGCTGCTGCAGCCTTCTTGGTGGCATGAATAGAGGATGTGTCTGCATGAGAATGGCCAGCAACAAAAATGGAGCAAGAGCTGCACAGAGGCAGGGCTGCGGTTTCATTACGTGAGTCTTCAAATTCATTTGTGCCTGACTCATTGAGCTTTTTGATTATACAAAGGGTGAATGGTGTGGTTTGTGTTTGTTAGTGAAGCCACTCTAGCATAAGTTTCATGTCACTTGCAAGCACAAGAGCTCTGATACAGTATTCTTCACCGCCTTGTTAATAGAAGTTTCTTTCTTGATCTTGACTGCTTTCAACCTGTGGCCTCAGTCCCCCACCTAAACCCACGGACCCACTGATATAATCTTATTTTTTATCTTTTTTTCTACATCTATTTCAGCACCACAAAGATGATAGGAACCAACTACCACATTTATTCAGCACCATATAATTTACAAAATGTTTCATAGGTACTGTGTCATAGAACCATGTATTACCTCTTTTATTTATTTATTTATTTTTGTGTAGAGACAGAGTCTCACTTTATCTCCCTCAGTAGAGTGCTGTGGCATCACACAGCTCATAGCAACCTCCAACTCCTGGGCTTAGGCGATTCTCTTGCCTCAGTCTCCCCAGTAGCTGGGACTACAGGCGACCACCACAACGCCCGGCTGTTTTTCTGTTTTGCAGTTCGGCCGAGGCCAGGTTTGAACCTGCCACCTTTGGTATATGGGGCCGACGCCCTACTCGATGAGCCACAGGTGCCGCCCATATTACCTCTTTTATACAGCTGAGGATCAAAGAAGTGAAGTGGTCTCATGCCCCCAGGACCACACAGCGAACAGGTCGTGGTCTCCAGCCCAGGGCATGTGGTTCTCAGGATTGTGTTTTCCCACACATAGCTGTGGAAAGTGACTAAAGGGTCTGAGAAGATACAAGTACTACCCTAACTTCCCAAACAAGATACTGTGTTCATTATACTCAATATTTCCCTTCCTACAGGTTTGTCTATGTTCCATGCCCCTGATCTTCTAAACAAGGCAGGACAACTAGCTCCCAGGCATATCAGAAACACAAAAGCAACCGTAAGAATGTTTGCTCCTAGGCTGGAGATATTTCCTTCTCAGAAATTGGGAAACGTGTATCCTGAACTATTATGTTTTCCTAGACACATCATACTGTCTTTTACTTTTGTTCATAGCTGTTTTCCCACCATTTTCCCTCTATTTACTTAATCATGCATCCTGTGTCGTCAGGTTGCTAATTGCAAACAACAAAATCCATTTTAGCTACTTTGAGAAGAAAGGGACAAAGTCAGGTCACTCAGAATATCTATCAGGATAATAGATAATACCAGATAATTAGGATTGGAAGCTACTTAGAAAAAACACCTGCATCCTAGTTGCCAGGGATCTAAGGAAGTGAGCCTTTGGCCTCCACTCTTGGGAGGAGAGATTCTTAAGTTGGGAAATTTGCTATCCCTAGAAATGGTTTTTGAAAGGTGCAAGCAAAAATGCAGGAAATTGTACTTAGACCTCCTGATTCTGCTAAGATGTGGTTGCTGCCGCCAGCCCACACCATCTCTCCTACAATCCCTACCTCTGGTTAGGGCTTCTCTTGAATGGGGCATTCTTTCTCCATCCACAATGCTATGAAGTTCTTTCTGACTGAACTGCCCCTCCCCTGCCAACTATCTCTGGTCTGCTTTTTTCTCTAGTTAATCTGATTTTTTATTCACGTCTCACCTAAAAATCTATATCCTTAGAAACATCCATGACTCCAATGCCATGTTACACACTCACAGTATCTTGTCCTTTTAAATTCATCTACATACGTAGTTGGTATATTTTAAACCTGTCTCCCCTGTCTTCCCAAGTCCTTCAGACCCAGAGTGTAAAGGGTCTGAAGGACTTTGGAATGGATCAAGGCAAAAGACATGAGCAGGAGAGGCAGGAACACACAGTGCTCTTTAGTGAGTGATGCTTGGACAGGATTGCACAAAAGAGCAAAGCCCACACAGCCTGAGACTGTCTTGAGGCTATGGCCAGGGAACCACGATCTAGAAGAGGTAGAGACAGGTTTAAAATATATCAACAACGTATGTAGATGAATGCCACGAGGGCAGGGAGATGGACCTGTCTGTTCATCAGTGTGCCTCTCAGCCCCCAGCCAGTGCTCAGCATGGCAGGCTCCGTAAATAGCTGTTGGATAAAATAATGAATTGAATAGATACAGCCATCCAAGACTGACATCAGGGAGTACTTCAGAAGGATTTGGTTCCAGCAATCAATAATCCCCCATTCCTGGCTATTAGAAGTGCTCCTAGTGTAATGCTGAGATCAAATGAATCTGAGTGATAATTAAGCCAAAGAAGCAATCACATGCAGGAGCTTGGGGATGCTGCCTTTCTTGGAGAGTGCAAAGAGGCAGTTGCCATCCCCAGCCCTGGAGGGAAGTGGAGACGGGGCTGTGTAAAAGACACACACTATAACCTCACCCCTCCCCTATGATTTAATAATAAAAACAATAAAAAATAAATAAATAAAATAAAACTGGGGGAAAAAGACACACACTGTTAGAACAGAGCCTCCAGGGCATCAGATCCCAGTTCTGCAGCTGAGTGGGCTGAAAGCAGGAGCCACACTGGAGAACAGGGTGGGAGATGGCAGGTGGAAAAATCTCTCCTGGCAGAGCTGGAAAATAGGACAGAACTATCACTCCTTCTGTTAAACCCTACTTCGGGCCAGCTCAACCAGCTTTCTTGGGATACTTGTGCTGGGAGCCAAGGCATTGCCTTTTTCCAAAACATCCATGCTTTATAGGGACCAGAAATTCCTCCAACTCTTTCTCTACACTGGCAGCCTTCTTTAGCAGACAGACATGCCTGGGTCTCCTTTAGCCTAAGACATCTCCCCAGCTTCCTGCTCTCTCTGTCTTCACCAGCAGCAGTCAAGAGAGCGCCCTCTCCCTTCACCTCCAGCTCTTTCTCCCTGGGCCCTGACTGTCCAGCTCCACCCCTCAGTTCACAGAACGGGTTTCTCTGGCCCCAAATTACTCACAGTCCTGAATCAGTCACTCCTCGCCTTTCTGGAGTTTCTAATCCCTTAGAGAAATTTATGAAAGTTATAGACTTCTCACCACGCACAGTAGTTCGCACCTGTAGTCCTAGCACTCTAGGAGGCCGGGGAAACAAGATTGCTTGAGCTCAGGTGTTAGAGACCAGCCTAAGCAAGAGAAAAATCCTGTTTCTATAAATAATAGAAAAATGAGCTGGACGTAGTGGTATATGCTTATAGTCCCAGCTGCCCAGGAGACTAAGGCAGGAAGATTGGTTAAGCCCAGGAGTTTGAGGTTATAGTGAGCCATGATGATGCCACTGTACTCTACCCTAGACAACAGAATGAGATTCTGTCTCAAAGAAAAAAAGAGAGAGAGAGACTAGACCAGCCTCAGTGACTCCCACCTGTAATCCTAGCACTCTGGGAGGCCGAGGTAGGTGGATCACCTGAGTGTAGGAGTTTGAGACCAGAATGAGACCCTCATCTATACTAAAAACAGAAAAATTAGCTGGGTGTTATGGTGGGTGCCTGTAGTCCCAGCTATTCAGAAGGCTGAGGCAAGATAAGCGCTTTAGCCCATGAGTTTGGGGTTGCTGTGAACTATGATGCCCCAGCACCACAGATTGGGGAATAGAGTGAGACTCTGTCTCAAAAAAATAAAAAATAAAATAAATAAATAAAAAGCTATAGACTTCCTTCCAAGGAAAACACATTCCTCTTATACCCACATAAAAACTTACCTATAATTTCAGAATGCCATGTGCCTCCTAAACCCCATCCTCAGTCCCCAAGATAATAACCCTGTTCCTGACTGTGGAATCCAGTGATGTAAATCCTGGCTCCTCTTCCTTTCTATGTGAACTCAGGCCTCTCTGAGCCTCAGTGTTCCCAGTTATTAAAAGAGAATAATAATATCTCATTTTTATAGGGTTGTGGTGACGCCTACATGAGTTCATGCAGACGCTGCGGCCTTTAGCACAGCACTTACCATACATCAAACACATGTTCACCATCCTCACTATTATTCAGTTTCACTGTTTATTCTCATGGTGTTGTTAATTCCAGACCCCACCGTGGTTCTATGCCTGATGCACTAGTATGTCTTATTGGCTTCAAAGATTGTTTAAAGTAAATAATATGGGCATTGATAGCATTTAAAAATCAGGAGTTTGCAGGGAAATCTGGCTTTTTGTCTTCCCTTGGAACATCAAATCTTACAATACTGGGCCCATTTCCACCTGGCATCATGGACTGGAGATGAGTAATTCTTCAATTCACCTCAATCTCCAGTGCTTAAACCAAGAATACATAGTCCAGGGTCATTGCATTTACATCGTCACATCTCTTAAGGTCAAGAAATAGTTCTTTTCATGGCCAGCCTGAACAAGAGCAAGATCTTGTCTCTAAAGAAAATAGAAAAATTAGCCAGGTATGGTGGTGCACACCTGTAGTCCCAGCTACTTGGGAGGCTGAGGAAGGAGGTTCACTTTAGCCCCAGAGTTTAAGGTTATAGAGAGTGATGATGATGCCACTGCACTCCAGCCTGGGTGACAGAGCAAGACCTAGCTCAAAAAAAAAAAGAAGAAGAAGACGAAAAAGAAAAGAAAGAAGTAGTTCTTATATATAGTACCCAGGAAAATGAAAGATAGACCAAGGAAGCTGTATATTTTTTAGAGGAAAGCATAAATTAATTTGTGTAAGTAATGACTATGCCTGTCAGCTTAACATTGCAAACACCTTCACTTACTTGCTTTACTTTTTGGCCCCTGGGGGCTTTAAGTTTTCAACCTGGCTCTGCAGGGTATCTAACCACTGGCAAATCCTTCCTTCTCTGTTATCAGCCTGCCCATTCAGAGGCAGGAGGAGCCAGCATGGCTGGGGCTTCACTTCCAGTTGGATGAACTCATTGCTGTGTCTCCTGGTGGCAGCATTCCTCCCCGTGGAGCTGAGACCTCTAGGCCAGCAGAGCACAAAGTCTCAGGAACAGGAAGCAAGTCAGAGGGATGATGGTGACTGATACAATTCCTATTTCCACCATTTGATTCCTGGACTCATGAATCCAAGCTGGCTATGGGAGAAACAGGACCATGTATAGGACACTGATTCAGAACACATAGCGGCTTCTGGAGATCCTTGCCCAGTTCTGTAGGGTGTGACCACTGGGCTGGTGCTGTAACCAGGTCTCTAAACAGCCATTCCAGTGTGGTGTCAAGCCAGCTCCTTCGGGATGGGAGTGATGTGGTAAGACCAGTGAATTCCACAAGCATGGGCCCGTGATGCTGTGAAGCCCAGTTGACTTGACACAAAAAATAAATCATCACAACCTCTGTCAAGTTTTTGATGTATTGAAATGTTGTGGATAATTTGCCACAGATTAAAATCTGGCTATGTACATTTCAAACCCTATTTCTCCCTAAGGAACCACATACACCCCATTCATAGCACAGTGCAATACCCGTGTCCCCATTACAGGTGAGTCAGCATGGGGGGGTTCTCAGCATTATCCTGGAAACAACCCCTGCACACCATCCTGCACACACCATCCCTACACTCCGCCCTGCACACCATCCCTGCTGTCCATCCCTACACTCCATCATGCACTCCATGCTGCACTCCACCCTGCACACCATCCCAGCACTCAATCCTGCACACCATCCCTGCTCTCCATCATGAACTCCATCCTGCTCTCCATCCTGCACTCTATCCTGCACTCCATCCTGCTCTCCATCATGGACTCCATCCTGCACTCCATCCTGCACTCTATCCTGCACTCCATCCCTGCACACCATCCTGCACTCCATCCTGAACTCTATCCTGCACTCCATCCTGCACTCCATCCCTGCTCTCCATCCTGCACTCCATCTGAACTCCATCCTAAACTCCATCCCTGCACACCATCCTGCACTCCATCCCTGCACTCTATCCTTCACTCCATCCTGCACTCCATCCTGAACTCCATCCTGCTCTCCATCCTGCACTCCATCCTGCACTCCATCCTGCACACCATCCTGAACTCCGTCCTGCACTCCATCCCTGCACACCATCCTGAACTCCATCCCTGCTCTCCATCCTGCACTCTATCCTGCACTCCATCCTGCACAACATCCTGGCACTCCATCCTAAAATCCATCATGCATTCCATCCCTGCACTCCATCCCTGCACTCCATCATGCACTCCATCCTGCACTCCATCCCTGCACTCCATCCCTGCTCTCCATCCTGCACTCCATCCTGCACACCATCCTGGCACTCCATCCTAAAATCCATCATGCACTCCATCCTGCACTCCATCCTGCACTCTATCCTGCACTCCATCCTGCACTCCATCCCTGCACACCATCCTGCACACCATCCCTGCACTCCATCCTGCACTCCATCCTAAAATCCATCCTGCACTCCATCCTGCACACCATCATTCACTCCATCCTGCACTCCATCCTGCACTCCATCCTGCACACCATCATGCACTCCATCCTGCTCTCCATCCTGCACACCATCATGCACTCCATCATGCACTCCATCCTGCACTCTATCCTGCACTCCATCATGCACTCTATCCCTGCACTCCATCCTAAAATCCATCATGCACTCCATCCTGCACTCCATCCTGCACTCCATCGTGCACTCCATCCCTGCACTCCATTCTGCACTCCATCCCGCACTCCATCCTAAAATCCATCCTGCACTCCATCCTGCACTTCATCCAGCACTCCATCCTGCACTCCATCCCGCACTCCATCGTGCACTCCGTCCTGCACTCCATCCTGCACACCATCCTGCACACCATCCTGCACACCATCCCTGCACTCCATCCTGCACTCCATCCGGCACTCCATCCTAAAATGTATCATGCATATCATCCGGCACTCCATCCTGCACACCATCCTGCACACCATCCCTGCACTCCATTCTGCACACCATCCTGCACACCATCCCTGCACTCCATCCTGCACTCCATCCTAAAATCCATCCTGCACTCCATCATGCACTCTATCCCTGCACTTCATCCCTGCACTCCATCATGCACTCTATCCCTGCACTTCATCCCTGCATTCCATCCTGCACATCATTCCTGCACTCCATCCTGCACACCATCTGCACTCCAAAATGCACACCTCCCTGCCATCCGTCCCCACCCTCCATCCCTACACTCCATCCTGCACTCCATCATGCACACCTTCCTTGTACTCCGTCCCTGCACTCTGTCCCTGGACTCAGTCATTGCACTCCATCCCTGCCCTAACATAGCTGGTAAGTGCCTAATTCAATAAAAAAGCAATTGCATAGCACATCAATATATCCCAATGGACACAAACCAAATGTATCCCCAATTAAAATTCCTTCATCTAGGTCCAAAAAAATGCCCACAGATGTCCCCCCAAACAGAAGAAGTACAATGGGAAAGACAGAAAGCATTTCAGGAGGAAGGTAACATGTCCTAATCAATCATGGTAGAACTCACCTATTCTTGCCTGGGAGCACCTTCCTAGGTCCCAGCTGGGTCCTTGGTGTTGCCTAAGCCTGTGATAAACCCTTAAGCTTGAGCTTGCTCAGCATCACAGTGCACTCACTTTTGTCCGTCACTATTCATTCTGGCCACGGCCTGGCACCCCCTGCACCGTCCCATCATTTTGCCTCTGCCTGGCTTGCATCTGAGGCAAACCCAGTCTAAGTCATGCACTCTTCTGCCCATCAAAGCATCCTTGACCCTTTCAATGGCTTCTCCATCCTTTCCTACTCCCTCACAGAATTTCACCCTTTGTGTCTTTTACCACATTTATCAAACATCACCATGTAGTTTAGCCTTCCATTTGCTCACCAAATATTTTCTAAGTGCCCATAACATCTCAGCCATTGTTTGGGCCCTGGGGACACTGTAGTAAGGAAGCCAAGTCACAGTCACTTTGAGACATGGGCCAGTTGGGGCAGGAATCATCAATACCTTAGAATGCAAAGAACATTATTTTGAAAAGTGATGTGGCTATGGAGAAGATCAGAGTGATGAGGGCAGATGAATACCACTTCAGGCAGCTGGTCACAGAAGACCTTTTTTGTTTTTTTCGGGGTTTTTTGAGACAGAGTCTCACTCTGTCAGGGTGGGTAGAGTACCATGGCATCATCATAACTCACAGCAACCTCAAACTCCTGAGCTCAGGTGATCCTCCTGCCTCAGCCTTCCAGCTAGCTGAGATTACAGGCGCCTGCCATAATGCCCAGCTAGGATGCCCAATAGAATTGCTTGATCCCGGCTATTTTTTAGAGACAAGTTCTCACTCTGGCTTAGGCTGGTCTTGAACTTGTGAGCTCAGATCTACCTGCCTCAGTCTTCCAGAGTGCTAGGATTACAGGCATGAGCCATCATGCCTGGCCAGATGACCTCTCTGATGCTCTGATCCTGCATGATGAGAGGGACCTAGCCCCAAGAAGAACTAAGGGAAAGACTTTCATGGCATAAGGAATGTCAAGTGCAAAGGCAATAAAGGAGGAAGCTGCAAGACCGTGCCGGCTCCATACAGTTATAATAGGGCCACTGTCCTTTCCTGTTCCTAATGGGCCTGTGAGCTACTCACGGCCCTCCCACTTCTGTGTCCTACCTAGAACTTCTCTTTCAGGGCAGGGTCCTTTGCTGTTTGGAACTTCTGGGCTCTGCATCAAAACGTGCTTGTTCTATGTTGTGGGGTGGGAAATGCCTCTCGTTGCATGGTAATTATTGATAGGCTGCAGATAGCTTCCGAGCTTAGCAAAAAAAAACCTCTGTAGAAAACGGCCTTAGTTTCATGGTGTGCTTCTGATAGTGGGAACCTGCTATGCAACGTCACTTCCAGGTCGCAGGGATGAGGGCATGCCAATGTTTCCGGAGACATTCTGCTTGCCACACTGGGCAAGGAAGTAGAACAATGGGATTTCAATCTTGTTTTAACATGTACTGTAACTATGGGCAAAGCTGCTAACACCCTGAAATCTACCTCTGTAGAAGAGCAATGAGAGCCAAGGCTTAACAACCCTGCCTCATCCCATTTCATAATTTCAGCTTAAATAAAATTGCACGTGCAAAAAAGCATATCACTGATTCGGCAGATGTAAGTCATTGTTAACATTGTTTTTGTGTCACTTATCACTATGATGGCTCTTTCATGTGTGGTTTCCCTCTCTGCTCCCCTCAACAATTCTCTAGTGGGAGGAACAGGCCAGCAGTTGCAGGGCTGGTGAAAAGTATGGGCTCTGGAGCCAGATTGTCTGAGCTAAAATCCTAGTTCCTCTATTTCCTGTGTGACCCTGGGCAAGTTTTTAAATTCTGTGTTTTAGTTTCATCATTTGTGAAGTGGGAAGAGTAACAACATCTGCCCCAAAGAGTTGTTATAAGGAGGAAATAAGTTTATATACAGAAAATGCTGGCCAGATGTGATGGTTCAGGCCTGTAATCCCAGCACTCTGCGAGGCTGAGGCAGGTGGATTGCTTGAGCTGAGGAGTTTGAGACCAGCCTAAGCAGGAGGGAGATCTCTTCTCTACTAAAAATAGAAAACCTAGCCAGGTGCTGTAGCAGGAGCCTGTAGTCCCACCTACTTGGGAGGTTGAGATAATAGGATTACTTGAGCCCAGGAGTTTGAGGTTGCTGTGAGCTATGACAGCACAGCACTCTAGTCTCAGCAACAGAGTAAGACTCTGTCTCAAAAAAAAAAAAAAATACTTTGACCCATGCCTGGCACATAGCACAGTGACAGCTGCCGTCATCACCATCATCCACCTTATCATCAGCAACCGCTTCGCCAAGTCCTGTTAGCAGTCTTCACAGCCCTTCTTACCACTTGTCATCATTTTTGTCTCTGTGTTTACTAAGGGTCTATCATTCCCACCGGACTCAAGCTCCATAAGAACTATTATGTTGAAGGTAGTTCCTTATGATTAATTTTTCATTATATAAGTCATTAAGAATACATTTCATAAACAAATTGAAACATCACAGATAAAGCTAATATCTCCTTTGGATGCCATGCTTCCTACTGGTCCCTTTTTACCCTTCCCCAGATAGAATTAGTCCAAAGTCTGATAATATCAGGTGTTGCTGTGGCTGTGGAGAAATAGAAATGCCCAGACATTGTAAATTGATATGGCCACTGTGGAGGGCAGCTGGGCAGTAGCTATTAAAATTAAAAACAGGCATTTCTCATGACCCAGCAGTTTCACTTCTCAACAAATGCCTCAGAGCCACATTGACACGTCTCCCAAGAAGTCACACAGAAGGACAGTCATTTCTGCATTCTCCACAATGGCAAAAATGGAACAGCGCAAACATTTGTGAACAGAGGAGCAGTTAAATGAGAAACAGCACCTCCTAAAAGCAAGGCAAGAAATAAATGTAGAACTTTTACTTCTTTTTTTTGGATTTAATATTTGTATCTGTAATTTATAGATTTTAATAAGAATAGCAAACTCGCTGTGAATCAGATTTTGTTTTCACATTAATTTTCCAGAACAATGTCATTATCCCTTTTGTATAGATGAGGGAACTACGACACAGAAAATTTAAGTAACTTCCCAAGGTCACCCAGTCGAGCTGAGATTTGAACCCAGGCAGTCTGATTCCCAAATAAGCACAATTGATCACTATACTATACAGCTTTTCCTTTTTTTGCTAACATGCATAACATAGTAATACAATAGTTAATGTCTTAATGCGTAAAAAGCCAATATGCTTCAATGAATGGTTATCTAAAGTTAAAAGTTTAAAGGGTGCTTGCTCACAAAAATTTCAAGATGGTTGTGAGGAAGTAGACAGCCATAGAGAGGATGAAGTTGATTTTTATGGGCTGGTTCTTTTCTGTTTACTTTGCTTACCTGATGCTTATCAAGGCCCCTCACACTCAGTAAGCTCTTGGTAGGTGCTGGGGGATAAAGGAATGACCATCATGCTGTCTGCCCTGGCCTTACTGATGGTGGGAAGGGACCTACTCTGGGTCTTCAGATCCCTGCTGGCCCTCCCCAAGCCCTGCAGGCTTAGGCTCCTGGCTGCTAGTTTACTGGAGTGAAGAGATGGCCGTCTGCAAGGCTGAGCAGAAGACCTGGGAATTCCTGGAAGAGCAATAAGGTGTCTAAGAAAACAAAAACAAAACAGCTCTTGGAACTCCTATGCCCTTGAGGATAGCAAAGTCAGTATATAAAAATCAATCATTCACCCACATACCAGCAATGAATAGTTAGATCCAAAATGAAAAACATGCACAAAAAAAAAAACTTGGGGGGAGGTGGGAGAGGGAGGAGTAGGGGCATTGGTGTGCTCTCACCTAACAGGCACAATGTCGGGGTGTGTGGCAAACCTCCTGAGTGAGAAGCCCAACTACAACTTGGACACTACCTAACAAATGCAAACAATGTAACCTAATCATCTGTACCCTTGGATTGATCTGAAAAGAATAATAATGAAGGTAAAAAGAAGTAGAAAAAAATATTTAGGCATAAATCTTGCAAAACACATAGCAACTATATACAAAAAATAACAAAATGTTGATTAAAAAAAATCAAAGACCTACATGAGTGGAGAAATGTACCTACCTGTTCATGAGCTGGTGTAGATGTCAGTTCTCCCCATGTTGATTTATTTGTAGGTTTAACAGAATTTCTATCAGACAGCAGTGTATTCTGTAGATATAAACAATATGATTCTAAAATTTACACCAAAACGTAAAGAAACTAAAATAGCAAAACCAATATTGAAAAACAAGCAAGTGGGAGATTGTAGGTTTTGTGAGGTTAAGTCTCCCTACATAAAGTAGTCAATGAAGTGTGGTACAGGCAGAGGATGAGCACAAAGATCAGTGGAACAGAGTTAAGAACTCAACAACAGACCCAGACCCACACAAGCCTGCTGGACAGATTCCCCACCAAGGTGCAAATGCAACTAGCCATCTGCAGACAAAAATATGAATGTCAAACCAATCTTCATACCTTATGCAAAAGTTAACTTATTATGGGTCATAGGCAATATTGAAACATTAAACTGTAAAATTTTTGTAAGAAAACAAAGGAGAAAATCTTCATGACCAAGGGTCAGGTGAGGAGTTCTTACTCGTAATGCCAAAAGCACAATCCACACAAAGAGAAACACTGGCAAGCTGGACTTTATGAAAACTTTAAACTTCAGCACATTAAGAGGATGAAAAAACAGCCACAGATTGTGAGAATTTGTAAAACGCACAGCCAACAAAGGGCTCGGGTCCAGCATATATGAAGACCTTTAAAATCACAGTGGTTTAAAAAAGACAATTAGAAAATGGAGAAAAGACACAGACAGACATTTCACTGAAGAGACTATTCAGAGTGATAATAAGCATGTGAAACTCAGAGAAATTTAAAACAAAGCCACCAGGAGATGTGTGCACACCCAAACAGTATGGCTCAGATAAAAAACCTTGGACATACCAAGTGCTGGAAAAAATGAATCCCTCATGCACTGCTGGTGGGAATGGAAGGTGGTGCTCGAACTCTGGACAAGCGTCTGGCAGTTTCTTATACAGATAATCATGCACTTATCATAAGACCCAGCAATTGCTCTGCACATTTATACTAGAGAAATGAAAATGTATGCCCATGCAAACCTCCACTACGAATGTTCATAACAGCTTTATTTGTAATAACCCCAAACCAGAAACAACTCAAATGTCCCTCAACAGACAAATGGATAAAATGATGGCTACTCAGCTGCAAAAAGAAACAAACTGGGCTCGGTGCCTGTAGCTCAACGGCTAAGGCGCCAGCCACGTACACCTGAGCTGGCGGGTTCAAATCCAGCCCGAGCCCACCAATCAACAACGATTGGCTGCAACCAAAAAATGGCCGGGCGTTGTGGCGGGTGCCTGTGGTCCCAGCTACTTGGGAGGTGGAGGCAGGAGACTCGCTTGAGCCCGGGAATTGGAGGTTGCTGTGAGCTGTGATGCCACAGCACTCTATCCAGGGAGACAGCTTGAGGCTCTGTCTCAAAATAAATAAAAAGAAAAAGAAAAGAAACAGACTGGTGACACACTCAGTGACATGGCTATATCTCAAGGACATTATGCTGAGTGAAAAAAAGCCACTCTCAAAAGGTTATGTGATATATTATTCCATTTATATAGAACATTGAAATGACAGAATTATAGAGGTGGAGAACAGCTCAGGGGCTGCCAAGGGTCAGGATTGGGGGCGGTGTGACTATAAAGGGATGGCATAAGGAAGTCTGTGGTGACAGAACAATTCCTTGTCCTGGTTGCGATGGCAGATGCATGCATCTCTACGTGCGATGAAATTTCAGAGTGCTGTACACTTTTTTAAAAGTTTATTTTTTCTTATGTAATTGAGATTTCATTGCTTGAGTTAAGGATCAGTACACACATAATTCAATTCCTATATAATTCCTAACATAGGCACTGAAGATCTAAAAAGCCATGCATTGTTCACTCATTATTTATTTCTTTTTATTATTATTTATTTATTTTTTGAGACAGTCTCACTTTGTCACTGTTGGTAGAGTGCCATGGCGTCACAGGTCACAGCAACCTCAAACTCTTGGGCTTAAGTGATTCTCTTTCCCCAAGTAGCTGGGACTAGAGGCACCCACCACAATTTAAGACATTATAAACTGCACACAATTCTGACGGGGGAGCTATGATCAAGGGGTGGTATTATTTAGGAGACAATTCTATTAAAAACAACATGGAAATAGAAGTAGTTGAAAATGTGTAAGATTGAATGTCGATTAAATGCAAGACTGGGACTCCATATGGCCATTTGATATGCTTTGTAATATAGGCTATAAAAACTGACCCCTCATGTCTGGAAAGTGAAGCTGACACCCAAGACAGTCACAGCCTCCTGTAACTCAGTATCTCACACAATTTTTTGGTCGTACCAGAGAACAATAAACAAACAGCAAATCATTTCAGCTCTTAAAAAGAAAGCATTCGCTTAAAAAATGAGGTGAGGTGAGATTCTCTCCTTCTTAAAAACATTTCTAAAGCTACTAAAAAAAACTGCATTTACAAAATAATGGGTTCCTCTGGATTATACAAGAAGGGCGACAGGACCACTAACAAGCGACGGTGAGTAATGTTAGACTCAGCGTCATTCTCTCCTGCTTAATCTCCTTGGTTCAGGTTCTCATTTTCCGAAGGTCAATCTTGAGTTTCTTGGTTAGCCACTTGGGCCTGTTCTCCCTTTGCTCCCCTTTTCTGTTTTGTTTGCACTTTTTGTCTGAAGATTTATCCTTTCTGCTGCTTTGTTTTTACTTTTGGAGGGACAGGTTTAACTGACAACTATGTCCGTCTCTTCTTGGCCTCCGAGCTGGGCTCCCTCCTGGGCGTCTTGGTGGCAGTGCTGGGTACCTGCAGGTCGTGGCACATGCCAAGTACCTTCTCAAAGCTGAGCTGCCTGACTACTGAAAAAAAATAATAAGTTGGCCGGGCGTGGTGGCTCACGTCTGTAATCCCAGCACTGCGGGAGACCGAGGTGGGTGGATTTCCAGTGCTCACAGTTCGGAGACCAGCATAAGCATGAGTGAGCCAGAGAAAAGACCCCGTCTCAACCACCAGGAAAGAACACCGCCGGGCATTGTGGCGAGCGCCTGTAATCCCAGCTACTTGGGAAGCAACTGGCCAGCTCAGCGATACAAGGAAGGACAATGGAAAACAAACAAACAAACAAGGAAACTAAGAAAAGTAAAAGCCAGCTGAAATAAAAGCAAAAATAATAATAATAATAATAATAAGTTAATAAGAGCTTGTATAATCAGGCAAAATCTGAATAAGTTCTGCAGTTTAGTAACTGCTACTGTACTAGTGTCTCTTTCCGGGTCATGGTAGTTCTGTTTTCCCAACGGCTTTGTTAACGTGCTGTAAGGCTAAAAATTTGAGTGTGTAGCATACTACAAGTACGATATTAAATTGTGAATTGCAAATCGTGTAGCATGTTACCACTGGGGAGGCTGGGTGAAGGTACATGAGGGCTCTGCTATTTTTGCAACTTCTTGTGAAACTAGAAGTATTTCACAATAAAACCATTCGTAAAAATTTCAAGGGGGCTTCCTCATAAAAGTGTGGGGACAGTGATGGAGTATACAGCCATGAGAAAGGGTACGGTATCTTTGTGGGCCAGCCCCATTTTATTTATCATTGTTTCTCCAGCAATTATCCCAGTGTGTAGCAAAGAGAAGAACTTAACTAGCTGTGGAATAAATGAACAGCCTAGTGCAACAATTGCCTTAGTCTGACTCTGAAGGGAGGGGGAGGAGGCCTGACCTAGGTCTTCCTGCTCCTGGGCTCCTGGCAGGGAGGGTGCTGGAAAGCTCAGGTTTCCTGCAGCAGGGAGATGAGTGACAGAGCTGGGGATCCCTGGATGAGTGACAAGCAGGTGGGAGGCAGATGCCAACACTGGCCCAGGCCTGGGAGGGGGCAGGATCTTTCCAGGGTTCTGTTCTGCCCATTCTGTTGGGCAGATGGCCCTGAGGAGATGGAGCCTTCCTTTTCACGGACAAGATCTGCCTGCCTGCAAGTCTGGACTTTTTGGTCTCCTTGGGAGCCTCACAGCTTCCTACTTACGTGATCTTGGGACAAATCACTTCCCCTCATGGAGCCTCAGGGCCTCCCTCTATCAATTGGGAATCTTTTTAGCTCACATGGGTCCTTATGTCATGCAGGTCCAGGGCTCAGGTCGAGCCAGGGTCCCCTTGCTCTTTGTAATGGGCATCAGGTGTCGATGGAGTGGGTTGGCCCAGTACTCTAGGTGGGTCTGTCCTTCCCGCTGTCTTCTCTGTCATGTCCAGCTGGAAGACAGTTAAAGCACGCATTCACCGCAATCTCAAAGGGATGTGGGAGTCTCGTGAGGGTAACCAGCGAGGTGGGGCACAGCCAGGCCTCTCACGACACCCACAATATGTGTTTTCTGGTGGGGGGTTGGGCTGCATGGTTCCGAATGGTTCCCAGCTCCAAGATTTATCAGCCTTTATGCTCCTTATTTAAACTCTTAAAATCTCAGCTTCTCCACTCTAAAATGGGGACAAAGGCTCCTGACTCATAGGACTATTGGAGTGTTAAATATTAAAAAAGAAAATACTGTATGAAAAGCCCTCGGTCTCGTGCCAGCCCCTTGTGAGTGCTCAGTGAACAGCAGGGACAGTCACTACAGACCTGTGTCATCGTTTCTGTCCTTACTGCGTGTGTGCACAGGGAGACAGTACAGAATTTGCAGATATTTGGAGCTGTTGGAGCCACCTCCTCCTCCAGCCTCCACGGCTGTCCCAGAGAACCACTGTGAGGCTTTCAAGGCAGAGCCGAGGCAGCCTCTGCTGTGTAGTGCTCTGGGCACAGCAGTCCCCGGGCAGCAGCCTCAGGGGTGGCACCAACAGTGGCTTTCTGGGTTACCTGTGGCCTCACCAGACTCCTTCCCTGGAAACTGGGCCCGGTGCTCTGAGCTGAATGGCTTTGTCGGGGCTGAGATAACATCCTGCATGTCCTCAGATGCCCTGAGAGTTGGGTGGACGCTGGACATGGATGGCGCCTGAGTGAGGTGGCTGTGATGCGTCAGCAGGCCACACAGTGAGGCGGGAGCTTGGTGTCCAGGGGGCCGCAACCAACTTCCCCTCTGGCCTCAGAAAGCTTTTAGTCCAATGCCCTTGATTTCTAATGAGGAAAGTTGAGATCTGGAGTGGCCACACAGGTAGGAGCAAACAGTTCCTCAGGCCTGGCCTGCCAGCCCCCAGCCCCAGTCCCTCCCAGACCACACTGCAGATATGACTGGACTCCAGCCCTGCCAGCCCCCAGACCCAGTCCCTCCCCACCACACTGTAGATATGACTGGACTCCAGCCCTGCCAGCCCCCAGCCCCAGTCCCTCCCTGACCACACTGCAGATATGACTGGATTCCAGCCCTGCCAGCCCCCAGCCCCAGTCCCTCGCTGACCACACTGCAGATATGACTGGACTCCAGCCCTGCCAGCCCCCAGCCCCAGTCCCTCGCTGACCACACTGCAGATATGACTGGATTCCAGCCCTGCCAGCTCCCAGCCCCAGTCCCTCCCTGACCACACTGCAGATATGACTGGACTCCAGCCCTGCCTCTGCTATTTTCTTGCTGTCAGTGCTAAAGCTTTCAAGACCTCTTTTCTAGAGCTCCCTCCCATTGTCTGTGGCTAGAATCCTAATCTGAACCTTATAGGACTGTTTTTGAGGATGAAATAAGACATGCAAGGCACATGGCTGAACATGGCAGATGAGGAAACCATGTGGGTCATGTTTCTGGTTGACCCACATTGCTGAATGTGCCAGACACCATTCAGATGCTCTGTGTGTGTTAACTCATTTCGTCCTCCCAGGAGTCTCTTAAGGCAGATGCTAGTCCAGCCTTACATTGCAGAAGGGAAACAGAGGCCCGAGGTGGTGGCAGAGACATCAAAACTGAATCTGTGCTCTCACTACTCCCTGGTGGAGGCCCCAGCACCACTGGGATGCAAGCTGGCATCTAAGGTTTGCCAGGGTGTGCAGCGTGTTATGTCATCAGTAAGATAGCAGCACCTAGCAGGGATCTTGGGAGAGGGACAAGGAACTGTATCCTTTTGCCCAGGAGACTCCCTGGGAGGGGTTCTTAACTGGAGGCTTCGAGAAGGGATTGGGTCTTTGGCTGTCATGATGACAGACCTCATTGCTGCCATATAACAGGAGGAAACCAAAGACAGAAAACATTGTGCAATGCATGGAACAGACTCACACAAAGAACTGTCCAGCCCCAAAGGCCAGTAGCCCTCAACTGAGAAACCTGTACATTGAGAGATGTCAAGGGTATGAGGGACTGTCCTGTGAGGGAGATCTGAGGGCAAGCCTTGGATCAGTATCCAGCCACCTGGCAAACTTCAAGCCAGGCTCATGCAGCCCTAGGCCTTTCCATAGGCATCAAGGAAAAGAACAAAAAGGAATAAAGGATGGTATTAGATTAGGTCAGTGTTTCATAAACTTTGGTACGTCAAAAAAACATTTATCATTTTAATAGTTATATATCTTCATATGTATTAGGTAAATAACTAGCAATTGGATCCATGATTAAATGAATGTTTTTATTTAAGATGAATTTAAAGAAAGTATTTGTTCTTTTAGTAAGCACAAAGTGTTAGGTAATAGGCCCACAGGTAATTGGGTGGGACATTGAGATTTAATAAGAGTGTTTATTGTGGCCTTGTCCCAGCTGGTGGCCAGAACTGAAACCCCATGTACTTTCCTAAATAATAAGACTGAAAGAAATGCAGGGCATGGTGGCTCATGCCTGCAATCCTAGCACTTTGGGAGGTCCAAGTGGGAGGATCACATGAGCCCAGGAGTTTGAGACAAACCTGGGCAATATAGCAAGATCCTATCTCAAAAAAAAAAAGTAGAAAAATTAGCCCAGCTTGGTGGTAAGCACCTGTAGTCCAAGCTACTTGGGAAGCTGAGGCAGGAGGATCACATGGGCCCAGGAGTTCAAGGCTGCAGTGAACTATGACGATGCCACTGTACTCCAGCCTGTGCAATAGAGCAAGACCCTTGCTCAAAACAAAATAAAAAGAGTGAAAGGAGAATCATTTAGAATAATATTTGGTTTTTGTCTCCAGTGCCTGAAATAGCTCTAGTGATAAAGGTGTTAATTAACAAGCTCCTTTCAACCACTCCTGAGATCATGTTAATGAGATGACTTTTGAAAAACCTCTTCATTGCTTCAGAATGGGGCTGGTTGCCAGGGGGCCCAAGCACATGGTTAGAGTACTGGAGCTTCCAGCCCCACCTTCAGGGGACCTCCGAGGAGAGGGGAGGAGAGGGGCTGGAGGTTGAGTTAATTACTAATGGCCAATGCACCAATCAATCATGCCTAGGTAATGAAGCCTCCACAAACCCCCCAAAGCACAGGGATTCTGAGGGCTTCTGGGTCAGCAAACAAAGCAAGGTGCTGGCAGGGTGGTGTGCCCAAAGGATGTGGAAGCCACACACCTCTCCTTGCTCCTTGCCCCATGCATCATTTCCTTGAACTATTTCTATCTTATATCCTTTATAATAAACCAGTAAACATATAAGTAAATGGTCCCTCGAGATTTTGAGAGCTGTCCTAGCAAATTATTGAATCTGAAGAGGGCATCACCAGAATTTCTAATACTGGTCATCAGCAAAGACCCTGTTTTCAGATAAGGGACATTCTCAGGTCCTAGGAGTTAGGACTTTTGCATCTTTGCAGGAGCACAACTAACTGCTCTTGGCAGGCCTATTTCAGCAAGTTGGAGGAAGGCCCCACTGCCCTGCACCCACAGCCCTGACTTCCCTCTGGCTCGCTGAGGCCTGGTCTCCTCCATCGTTTTTCTGCTGTGTCAACCCTGCCTTTGGTTCCAGGGAGGGTATGTCTTCTTCCATCATGTATGGTCAGGAAGCACCTGGCCTGGAACCTTTGGAGCATTTGCCTCTGAGGTGGCTTTTTACTCCAGGAGGGACTCGTCAAGGAGTTGAAGCCACCAAAGTTGCTCAGTTATGCCCTGAACAACTGTAGCCTCTGCACCGAACTTGACCCTTCAAAGAGGGAATGAGGGTGAGATTTTCCCCTTCCTACAAATCAGAGGACTGAGGAGCAGAGGTGCTGTGTGACTTAGGGACACCAGCAACAGGTGGAAGATGGCCAGATACAAAGCTTCTGACACCAGATCTGCTTTTATTCCAGCTGGCCTGCACCATAGGCCCCGATCACCACCCCCTTGCTGCCTTTTCTCTCAGACACTTGACTACTTACCTAACAGGCAATTTATGTGGCCCTCACGTGAGCGCAGAGCCACACCTCACCTTTTGACAGCTGTAAAGTAGTATGAGAATATGCATAAGAAAACTTATACTAAGAAGTTCAGATCAACTTACTAAGTTTCCTAATGAGAAAACTGAAGCTCTGTTGTGATTTGCCCAGACCCACCCAACCAGTTCTCACTAACTGGTATCTGTCAACTAGTCAGACCTGAGATCTGGCCTCAGAGTCTGTGCTCGACCAACCGTGTCTCCCGCAGAAGAGTGTCTGGATGACAGATGGGAGTAAGTGTACTTGACTAGCACCTGATCTTATGTCATTACTAGGCTGCAGTGAATTTCCTCTTACACCGTGATCTCTGCATTCCCGGACTAGTGTCTTGGAGTGAAACTGCTGGGGCCAAGGGTATATGTGTGTGTTTTTTTATTTTTATGGTGATTCTTTGCTTCTCCTATTAGTAAGTAGAGAAGCAACCAGGCTATAAACTAACCTTGCCTTGGTCACAAATTCTTATTCAATATGATTTAACAGACATGTATTGGATGATCCTGGACTAGAAATGAGTGAGGCTTGAATGCTATCCTCACAATCTATCAGAGGAAACAGATCAATCTCTAAGCGACCTACATACTATATAGTGAGGACTTGGACTGCCTAAGTCTCTCACTGTCCAGGGTTGCATAAGCCTGGTGTTTTGGAATCTGGCCTGGGACAGGATCCCAGCTCCACCATACATATTCTCTTCTGGCTCATCACAGGTATGCAGGAAACAAGAGCTATACTACCATCCCCTGCTGCCCTGGGTCACCCCTAAGCACTCTCTAGGCTGAGTATCGGTCATCCCCCTTTTATTACTTACTGAAGCCCAAGAAGTTAATTAGCTCGCCAAGTCTGCAGTGCCAGATCATCTCAGTATTTTTCTAGAGACTCCAGAAATCTGGCTTTGGATGTGAAATGTCCTGACTTTTTAAAGTTAGCCTCTAACTAAGAGATTTAAAAAAAAAAAAAAACCTTGTGAGGCCAAAACAAAACCCATCTGTAGACCAGATGTGGCTGGTGGGCCACTGGTTTTCCTTAGAGTCAGGCAGGCTTGGGTTTGTGTCCCAACTCTGCCACTTTAAAGATGTGTGACCATGTCGTGGTTGGAAGTCTGGCTGTCCTCATCTGAAGGGGTGTGAGCACTGTCACTCTGACTGAGTTTGACTGATTCGTGATGCCTGTAAAGTACCTGGCAGATTGCTGATGTGTAACAGGTGGTAGATCACTGCCATTATTATGGCAATGACATTAAATAAAATCAGGAGTGTGGTGGGCAGATATGTTGGAAGGAGACTGATTACCTAGAGTCTGTCAGGCTTTCAGTGTTGAAGAGACAACCAGATAGTGGTGTCCAGAGGTGGCTGGGCATGTGGGTTAGGGCTGGAGATTTTCATGTGAGTGAATGGCTCTTCCTTGGCGTTTTCTCTTTATACAGAGGAAATACTCTTTACTCTTTGTGAGTTTTGAAAGTTCATGGACTTCTGGCGACCACCTCCTTATTAGGCTCCCTCACTTATTGTCATTGCTTCCTGGAAAATTGTATATTTCCCTGAACTGGCTGCTCCTCCAATGAGAGGTAAACCTGGAAAGAGAAAGTCAAACTGGGGCTGATTCTTAAAGGGAAGCCACAGCGCACAAGGTGGAGGGGCATGAAAGCTGAGGATAGAGCCCTCTCACTTGCCATCTTAAGCAAGGAAGGAGGAGTTCAACTGAGGTCAATAAACTTGTCCTAAGAATTCTCCTCCACCTGCGGAGCCTTAATCTCACTTATTGGAAGACCCCCTGGGCTGCAGTTAGGAAATATGAGCCCTCATGACTGTTCTGCTTTGCACTTTCTCTGTAGTGTTGGCCAAGGCACTTCTAGCTTTGGACCTAAAGTCATTATTTGCAAAGCAAGTGTGTTATTAGTCTGCAGGGGCTGCCAAATACATGCTCCACAGACTAGCTGACTTAAACAACAGGAAATTGTTTGCCCACAGGTCCTGAGGCAGGGAAGCTGACAGGGTGGGTCTTTCTGAGAGCCTCTCTCCTCAGCTTATAGATAGCCAATATCTCCTGTGTCTTCCTGGATTTCCTCTGCTAGAGATGCAAGTCACACTAGGTTGGAGGCCACCCTAGAATCTTAATTACCTCTTTAAAGACTCTAAATGTAGTCACATTCTGAGGGACGGGATCCGGGCCTCAGCATATGAATGGTGGGGTGGTGCAAAATTCAACCTGTATTTCCCAAAGTATGGGCTCCTGCTACTGGGGAGATTGACTTAATGTTAAACAAAGAAACAGGTCCTGAAAAAACAATCCTTCTGCTTACTTGAAGGAGCAAGAGTTTGATTTAATACTAATGTGCCTTTACTACTTTTCTGACACCCACCAAAGCAAATGGTGATCCCAGGCACAGAGCCCGACAGGTGGCCACTTCTGTGTGAGTCACCTGTCACTCTGAGACAGATTACCCTCAAACTTAGTGGCTTCAAGCAATACGCCATTTATTACATCACAGTTTCTATGGGTCAGAAACTCAGATGCAACTTAGTTGGGTGGTTCTGATTCAAGATCTTTCACGAGGTCGCAGTCATTTAAAAGTTTGACTGGGAGGAGTGGATCCACCTCTAACGTGGCTCAAGTTGGTGTTGACTGTTGGTGGAAATAGGCAACGTCCCTTCCCTGTCATATGGGTCTCATTGTCAGGCCCCTCGGGTGTCCCCACAACACGGCTGGCTCCCTGCAGAATGAATGATGGAGAAAATAAGAGAGCAAGGAAGAGGTGTAATGTCTGAGCCTTGGGAGTCACATGGCATCAGTTTCATAGTATCACTGGAGGACTATGAAGTGAATAGAGCACAGGCCAGCCCTGCTCACTGTGTGAGGGACACAGGGACATGAGCACTGGGAGGCAGGGGGCCGTCTCAGGGACTGGTGTGTTAGGAATTAATGAGGGTTTTTGTTTTATTTAGTCACCAGCATTAGGATCAAGGGGGGTTATTTTCTAACTAGCTATTTTTCTGGTTGCCTTACCTATATTTGCATGCACAGAAAATATATATTAGTATTCTGTGTTCTTTTAATTTAATAAGTGATATGCTATGTATATTTTTATATAACCTAATTTTTTTCATTCAGTAATATGTCTTTGAACTCTGTGTTAATATAAATAAATATGGTTTATTACCTTAAATTATGTAAGTACATGCCATTTTTATTTACCCATTCCCCTACTGGCCATTGGATTGTTTCCAATTTTTTGTTTTTGCATATAACACTGATGACTGAACATCCTCATATCTGTGCTAGGGTAAATAAGGAGTAAAGAATTGTTAGATTAGAGAACATGTGTGTTTCGTGAACTAACAGATAGGACCATTGCCCTGTGAAGTAGTTGTCTAGATTTATACTTCCATCCATAAAATGGGAGTATTTCCATTTCTTCACAACATGAATAACTCTTTTGGTATCTCAACATTTTCAGTTTTTAAAATTGTGGTAAAAACACATAACATGAAATTTTCCATCTTAACCATTCCTAAACTTCCAGTTCTGTGGTGTTAACTACATTTACATTGTTGTCCAGCACATCTGTAGAACTTTTTCATCTCGTACAACTGAAACTCTGATCCATTAAGTCACAATACTCCTTTTCCTTCTCCCTCCAGCCCCTGCAAACTAATGAGTTTGACAACTTTAGATACCTACCTCATAGTGTGGGAAGCACACAGCGTTTGTCTTTTTGTGTCTCGCTCACTTCACTCAGCCGAATGTCCTGCAGGTTCATCCATTATGAAGCACGTGATAGGATTTCCTTCTCTTCTGATGCAGAATAATACCCCGTAGTACACATACAAAACTTTTTTTTTACTCATTTGTCCACAGATGAACATTTGAGTTGTGAATAGTGCTGCTAAGTACATGGGTATATACGTTTCTTTCTATTCTTTTGGAAATACATTCCAGAAGTGGGATTCCCGGACATATGATAATTCCGTTTGTAAATTTCTGAGAAACCTCCACGCCGTCTCTCATAGTGCTGCACCATTTTACCTTCCCATCTACAGTGTGCAAGAGTCCCAGTTTCTCCACCGCCTCACCAACACTTGTTATTTTCTAGGTTTTTTTCCTTTGATAGTGGCCATTCAACATTTAAATATTACACCTTGACGAGTGGCGGATTGGGCATCTATACAAAATCACACTTGAACCATGGGGAAATGCTGTTTCTGGGAAATTAATTTAAACTAGTTGTCCGAAAGCACGGGCTGGGCAGTAATGAAACCAAGTCAGAACCCAGGGTTGTGCGGTCCATAAATCCATATCCTTTCCAAAATGTTTCCCTGCCTTTAAAACTGCAGCGCTTCCTCAAGAAAGGAGATGGGGGGGAAGCAGCCTCTCGCTTTTGAATCCCTGCCTGTTGCACTTCAGACAAGGGGGGAATCTACGGAGCACTGTTGTTCTTGGACTTGTAGGCCAAGCTGTGTTTACCTCCACCTAGAAGGAAACGCTATCCATGCTAATGCCCTGGACGGGAAATGTGTGCCCAGAAGATTAGCTCCATTGTGTGTGGCTGGAAGCTTTCCAGAGGCTTTGTTTACAGGACAGATTGTTTTTGAGAAGTTGTTTGCTCCGGTGAGTCTCCAAGCCCTTGAGTTTCCCTGACCATGGAGAGGAACTTCAACTTTACCCTTGTAATCCTGGGATGTGGCCTTTGTTATTGCCATTTTTGCCCAGAGCTTGGACAGAAAAGTCTGCAAAGGAACAAGCACCCTGGGAGACTTCTGGAGTCTGTGTGGGGCTCTAGAAAAGCAAACCCGTAGCCCTATTTTATTTTTTAAATTGGGTGTGCAACAAGGTGTGGGACTCCTCCTCCCTCTTGGCTGCGGGCACTGTCTACGTCTCAGTCCCTCACCTCTGTAGCCTTTCATATGTGTTGCTGGGATTTCAAGGAGTGTTTTTGGTTCTGCTTTCCCAGTTGTTTCTGCCAGAAACATCATGCACCTAAGAGCCCAAGCTCTTAAGCACCCATTTGTTCTAAATCAGTTAGCAGATGATGACCGTAGAGTGTGTGGTTAACACACCCTGTTCAGAAGCCGCAAGGCATTTCTCTTCGGGTGGTCTCTGTGCTGTGGCCCAGTGATGGAGAATACACTGTCTGGCTTGTGGTGTGGATGCCAACTGCTAACATGTGCTCTTTCTTCATTGTTCCATCTTCCTGCCCACCACCCACCCAGCAAGACTGCCCCTTCACCCTGAGCTTTATACTGTTCCCAAGCCTGGAGAATTTAGAACAGGCAGTCTGGCAAAGTAGGAGGCAGAAATAAGGAGGAAATACGAGGCTTCTTAGCTTCTCTGAGTCTCAGCTTTCTTACATATTCAAGGACGTGATAAGGCCACCCTGGACATTGGTAGCTAAAGCACTTAGCTTAGCACCAGGTACCCAGGAAGCAATCAATAAATGGGGCCTGTTGTTTCCAGAATGCCCACCTTGGGCCAGACCCTGTGCTAAGGACATGGGGAGATGAAATGAGATATAACCTTGTCTCAGTGAGCTTACCAAGTGAGGGAAACACAGTGAACAGACTGGGATAGACAGCGCCTAACTAGACTAGGCGTGTCAGGGACGTCTTCCTGGAAGGAGTGACATCTGAACTGTCAGACTTGTAAGACTGAAAAATGACTCCCTCTGCGACTTAGGTGATCCCACCAAGTATGCCAGAGCCTCACATGGCATCAGTTGGTGGCCTTGTCATTCATTCATTCACTCATTTAATTGATCTACTAAATGTTGTTAAACACCAACTGGTGACTAGATGAGTCTAACACCAGGAAATCAGGTCCAGGTCCTGTGCAAGCATTAAAATAAAGCCTGTCTGTCTTTTTGCTGTCACTGAGCTGCCGTCCAGGTCCTGGCTGGCCCCAGGCATCTGTGGGCAGGCAGCAGAATGGAAGGTAGAGTGAGTCCTGAGGTCCCAGCCGAGCACGTGAGCTTGATCATGCTCTCTCACGCCTCTGCTCTTCAACTTTATCCTTATAATCCTGGGACATGGCCTTTGTTACCACCTTTTAAAAGGCAATTGGAAATCAAGGCCAGGGAAGGTGTGTCAATGGTGTTTTCCAGTTTGCTTGTCTGCAAAATCTGGAGGAAGTAGGTGCCCAGTGCAGCAGGACCAGATGTCAGCTGTCACATTCTCTCTGCCCAAGCACAGGCAGCTTTTGGATATTATGTAACTGTCCTGATCTTCCTCCCAAGCTTTGCCCATGAGGTGACCATGAGTTGAAAGAAACTAGAATTTGGCAATGAATGGTTTGTATCTCCATGGCCTCCTGGTGTGAGCAATCCTTACAAGTAAAGACTCCATCATTTCAGAGTTCTTTCCCCTCCTCCGTCTCACCGAGTGATGTTGAAGGTAAATGGAAGAAACTCAATGTGTCAGGATACTGAGGCTCCTTGTCTACAGTGTGGACTCCTTGATAGCGGGCAGTTGACTCTGTGCACTCAACCCATCTCCCAGCTGTCCAGCCCTACCTCAGTTCTTCCTAGGGCCTGACCGCCATACCTCTTTTTCCCCTGGTCCTCTCTGGTTATTCTCAGTCTCAGAGCCACCTCATCCCTTCCCTGGAGACACTCATTAGTGTCACTACCACCATCAGTTCCTTCTGTATTATCCCTCCTCAGAGTACTCAGAACATTCTGGAACATTCTGGATGCAAAATGTGAGCCCTCCCTCTGATTAACCATAGTCTTTGCTGATTTTATTTTAATGTTGTCTCTTCCCAGAATCCCACATGGGAAGTGATGTGTAGGCTTCTCTCTTTTTGGCTTTCTTTACACCCTATCTAACAATCTCCTCCTAGGGGATTTGGCTAGACAGACATCTGGTCACAGCTAAGTGCCCCCTTCTCTTCTATACTCTCCACTCAGCTGGGCTGGAGGAAGTTAGTTATAAAAGTGGGAGGCAAATAATTCAAGGAAGGAAGCCAGCTGACTGAATAGAAAACATATATTCGAAGATACTTTACCTATTATACTATCTGCCAAGGTTCTTGGGAGGATTAAATGGGGAAAGTATGAATATGGGTTATCTGTGCAAATTGAGTTAGACCAAAAGAATAGAAAGAATATGGGCTCTGGAATCAAATTACTTAGATTTGCATTCTCCCTCCACCAGCTAGAAGATTTATGACCTTTGGCAATTTACATTCTCTGGACCTCAGTTTGTTCACCTGTAAAATGGGGATGACATTGACTTCCACCTCTCTTGTGAGGCGTAAATGAAATAATGCTTCTGTGACCAGTAGTGCTTGTGTTTGGAAGCTAATAATCAAATTTGGGTATCTGTGTTCTTTGCTGTCGCCCTAAATGGAAAAGATTTTTTGGTGAGTAAAAAAAAGAAGAGGGAAATGGATGTTGAGTAAATTCCTAGCAAGCAATGCTGGCCGTGGCTGGCAGAGTGGTCTCAGCACAGTGCTTACTACAGAGTAAGTGCTGGAAAATGTTAGTTAGTAGAAGTAGTCACAAACTAAGTTCTATGGGATCTGAAATTTGGGGCTCACATCTACTTGGTTGTAGGACAGTTAGAGAAGAAAGACTGTGGGGAGCCTTGGGATCATGCAGTTGTAATCATTTCAGTTATGGCAGCGTTTAATTGTTTTTCTTAAGTTCCTGGTCCACTTGGCACGTAGTAAGTGTTTAATGAATATTTTGTTGAGTGAATGAATAAACCCCTTTGATTCTGATGGGCCGTAGCCTACCACCACCCCACACATACATTGGATCCCCATCCTTCTAACCTCCAACTGACCTCTGAGTGGCTTCCATTGAGCACCAGTTGCAATGTGCTGTTCTGTTTCTTCCCACGGTGCCCGACAGCAAAACCTCATATTAGATTTCATTTCCAACATTTCTTGGCCTGCACTTTGAACTATGCTAGGCTTTATGCATGGCACCCTTTGTGTGTCAGTGTCTTGCCAGCCCCCCTGTCTCTCCCCTAAATGTGCTAATCCAGCAGCTCACTCTGAATGGTATGAATTTCTTCCAACTGCCATGGTCATGTTTCTTAATCAATAGCCTGACTTGTCAGCACTGAGTAAGCACAGCTTCAATTTGAAGAGAAGGAGGAAGCCAGAGGACACCACTGCAAAAGCACACAGGGAAGAAATTCTTTCTTCTCTAAACTAATTAGCTCATTAAATCAACAATAATTACAAACCTTTGAGCAATGATCATATGCCAGGCATGGCTCTCAGAGCTAACCACATATTGATGCATTTAATCCTTGCAATTTGTCAAGGTGTTGTGACAATCCCTATTTTGTATGTAAGGGAACAGACAGGCTCACAGGGTCAGAGTTATTGAACACTATCATGAGTCAGGCCCTATGCGGGGCCTGAAAATGGGACTGAAAATGCAGTAATGATAGAGTCTCTACTGAAGAGATACGGACAAAAATCAAGTGGCTCAATTCACACAGGAATTTCACATAGTGTTTAAATTAGGAATGCTTTTGGCTGCAAGTACCATTAACCTGATTATAGTGGCTTAAATCCCAGGGATTTATTTTTCTCCCTAGAGCAGGAGGGGAGAGGCTGCTGATGCTGGTTCTGTGGCTTGAGGATCAGAGATGACCATGGTCTTTCCCACACAGTTATGGGCTGTCTGGGCAGCTGTAGTCATTAGCCCTATAACTGAGACAGATGGTGAAGGGGGCAGAGGATGTATCAGGCAGTGTTAAAAGATTCCTTGCATCTCTCCTAGGCCAGATGTAGGTCAGATGGATACCACTGCTTGGGCAGTCACTGAGAGGAAGGGCCCTGACTGTGGAGGTAAGGTCAGCTGACGGACAATGTCCGCCACAGAAAGTACAATGGAAAAAATGAAACAGGATGATGGGACACAGGGCTCCTGTGTATAAGGTGCTCAGGGGAGATGACATTTGAACAGAGACCTGATATCAGGATGCAGCCTTGCAAAGAGCTGGGACAGAGAATCCCACACAGACTTGCATTTGGAAATAAGTGTGGTGAAACCTTGGAAGAGAGAGAAGTCCAGGGTGGCCAATGGCTGGGAGCAATGCAGAGAGAGAAAAATTCGAGACACAGAGGAAGATAGAAGCCAGGTTGTACAGGGTCTTTTAGGTCCTATGAGGAGTTTGGATCTAATTCAAAGTGGGGTGGGAAGTTATCGGTGGTTTTTAATCAGGGGAGTCACGTGATCTGATTCGTGTTAAAAAGAATAATGAGGGCGGGGAGGTTTCGTGAAAATCACAGGTTGGTACTTAAGTCTAGGTGGAGGCTACAGCTTCTTCTGCCTCTTGGAGATCCCCGTACCCCTTTTTATCTCAATGCCACTCCTGGAGAGCTGGACTGAATCGTGCTCAACTGTCTCCCTGGGACCTAGTGCAGGGCCAGGCACGTGCAAGATAAACATCACTTGGGTTGAATAGGATAGATACTCTACACCAAGGTTCCCAAGCTCCTGTCACTCACACTCCACTCTTACGGTTTTGGCTAGTCAGTGGCTCTTACCTGGCTGAGTGACTTTGCTTCTCAGGCACATTTGGCAATGTCTGGAGACACGTCTGGCTGTCACAACCAGAGAGAGAGAGCACAGGGGGTGTTGCTGGCATCAGGTGGGTAGAGGCCAGGGATGCTGCTCAGCACCCCACATTGCGTGGGACGGCCCCCCAAAGCACAGAGTGATCTAGTCCTGAGTGCCAATAGTGCTGACGTTGAGAAAATGTGGACCAGATTTTCCTGCCTGTTCTATCATTCCTTAATGTTTTCCTTTAAATTAATTCACTTTTTAAATGAAAAAAAATTAAAGAAACCATATATTATTCCCTTAAATAAGAAGCCAATATCACTTGCCATAAACAGAAGATAATCTATTTATTCAGAAAACAACAGTTGATTCCATTTCTAGCTGGATATTGTTACTAGTTGTAAGCTCTGAGCCTGAAGCTTACTTTCTATTTGTTGAAAAGGTATGTTTAGTCAATGTCACCAAAGACTGAGATTAAATGAGAGTGAAAAGAAATGACAGATATATACAGAATGATTCTGAATTGGATCCTGGATCAGAGAAATCTCAAATTACTGAAATGATTTTATTGGGACAATTAGCAAATTTTGATGGATTGTCTATTAGTTGATAGCATAGTTTATCAATGTTAAATTTTCTGAATTTGTTACCTATTTTGTGCTCGTGTAAGGAAATGTTCTTATTCTTAGGAGGTATATGAAGTATTTAGCAATTAAAGATCATAATCTCGGCAACTTATTTTCAAATGCTTTTTTAAAAACCATGTGTGACCTCCTGGGTGTGGAACACAACTACAAAAGGAACTTTATCTAACAAAAGCAAACATTGTAACCTAATCATTTAATCCCTTATATTAATCTAAAGTTTTTTAAAAAGGAGAAGAAAGTAGGTATATATGTTGCATACATAAGTATCTATATATACACATACATTTATACATATGCATACACAGAAAGAGAGACTCACACAGAGAAAAAGCAAATGTGACAAAAATACAAACAGTTGTTGAATCTAGACAAAGTACATATAAGAGTTTATTTTACAAGTTCTTGTAACTTTTTCTGTAGTGTTGAATTTTTGCAAAATAATAATTTAAAGCAAGCAAACAAACAAATAAACAAAAACTCTCCTGAATTTACCTCTAATATCACAACAATCTCAATTTTTTTTTTTTTTTTTTTTTGAGACAGAGCCTCAAGCTGTCACCCTGGATAGAGTGCTGTGGCTTCACAGCTTACAACAACCTCCAATTCCTGGGCTCAAGCGAGTCTCTTGCCTCCACCTCCCAAGTAGCTGGGACTACAGGCGCCTGCCACAATGCCCGGCCATTTTTTGGTTGTAGCCATCGTTGTTTGGCAGGCCTGGGCTGGATTCGAACCCGCCAGCTCAGGTATATGTGGCTGGCGCCTTAGCTGCTTAGCACCAAGCCAATCTCCAATTTTTTAAGAGCTAAGGATAGCTTCAAATATTAAATCGATTTTAGTGAGTTGAGGGCTTCGTAGTTTACTCCCAAAATAATTAATAAAAATTAAAATGTCAACTAATTTGAAAAACAATATGTCCCTCTCCTATGCCTTCATATTTATGTAGATAAGATGGCCAAATTAACTCAAGCCTCATAGTGAAATTGGTTCATGGGGGGTGTCCACTGTTGTTGTGCCATCATGTATCCAGGAGAGAATATGTTCCCACCCATGGACTGAGCTGTGATGTTCTTAGTAGCCATTGATTGATAACAAAGGAAAAGGATTTTCTTTGTAAAAAGATTAGCAAGTGTTAGAGAGGTGTTAAAGACAGACTGGTAGCACAAAAGATGTTCTCATCAGAAGGATTGAAAACAAATGAAAGGAGAATGATTTTCTTTTTTTTTTTTCTTTTCTTTTCTTTTTTTTGTAGAGACAGAGACTCACTTTATCGCCCTTGGTAGAGTACTGTGGCGTCACACAGCTCACAGCAACCTCCAGCTCCTGGGCTTAGGCGATTCTCTTGCCTCAGCCTCCCGAGTAACTGGGACTACAGGCTCCTGCCGCGACGCCCGGCTATTTTTCTGTTTTGCAGTTTGGCCGAGGCCGGGTTTGAACCTGCCAGCTTCGGTATACGGGGCTGGTGCCCTCCTCAATGAGCCGCAGGTGCTGCCCTTAATTTAATTTTCTATTAAATCATAACTGTATACATTTATGAGGTACAATGTGATGATTTATTTTATAATGTGGAATGCTTAAATGAAACTGGCTAACGTAACCATCACCTCACTTACTTATTTTTTGTGGTAAGACATTTATAATTTACTCTTAGTTACTTTGAAGCACATCAGGCAAGATCCCAACAAAGGTCCCCTCCTCCCACCAATGGACCATCCCCCTCCCCTCTGTCTCCCTTCTCCTCCCCCTTGCTAGACTATATTTATGTTTTATCATTTGTATGAATGTGTAAGTGTTTATATATTGGTTTCATAATATTATTGAGTACATTAGATACTTTTTTCCCCATTATTGAGATACTTTACTAAGAAGTAAACTCCATCCAAGTAAACATAATAGATATAAAGTCCCCATCAATTTTTTTTTTTTTTTAGAGACAGAGTCTCACTATTGCCCTCGGTAGAGTACCATGGCATCACACAGCTTATAGCAACTTCTAACTCCTGGACTCAGGTGATTCTCTTGCCTAAGCCTCCCAAGTAGGTGGGACTACAGGCACCCACCACGATGCCTGGCTATTTTTTTGTTGCGATTTGGCTGGGGCAGGGCTCGAACCCACCACCTTTGGTATATGGGGCCGTCTCCCTACCCACTGGGTCATAGGCACCGTCCAAGTCTCCATCTTTTTAATGGCTGCATAGTATTCCATGGTATACCTATGCCACAATTTGTTAATCCTCTCATGGGTTGATGGGTATTTAGGCTGCTTCCAGGACTTGGCAGTTATGAATTAGGTTGCAATAAACATTCTGGTGCAAATGTCTTTGTTGTAAAATGATTTTTGTTCTTCTGGGTAGAAACCTAGTAATGGAATTGCAGGATCAAATGGAAAGTCAACTTTTAATTCCTTCAGGATTCTCCATACTTCTTTGCGCAAAGGCTGTCTTAATTTCCAATCCCACCAGCAGTGTAGAAGTGCACTCCACATCCATGCCAGCATCTGCAGTTTGGGGACTTTGTGATGTGGGCTATTCTTGCTGGGGTTAGGTAGTATCTCAGAGTGGTTTTTTTTTTTTTTTCCTGAGACAGAGTCGCCCCTGGTGGAGTGCTATGGCATCACAGCTCACAGCAACCTTAAACTCTTGGGTTTAAGCAATTCTCCTGCCTCAGCGTCCCAAGTAGCTGGGACTACAGGTGCCCACCACAAAGCCTGGCTTTTTTTTTTTTTTTTGCAGTTTTTGGCCAGGGCCACCACCTCTGGCATATGGGGCCGGCGCCCTACTCCTTGAGCCATAGGCGCCACCTCAGCGTGGTTTTGATTTGCATTTCTCTGATAATTAAACACAACGAGTATTTTTTCACAAGTTTGTTGGCTATTTACCAGTCATCTTCAGAGATGTTTCTGTACAGGTCTCTTGCCCACAAAGAAACAAGGTTGTTTGTTTTCTTATTGATTAATTTAATTTTCTCTATATATTCTACTTACCAGGCCTTGTTGGTTTTATAACATGCAAAAACCTTCCCCCCCTCCAAAGACTGTCTGTTTGCTTTAGTTGTAGTGCTTTTAGCTATTCAGAAGCCTTTTTAGCTTGATCAGATCCCAGTAATTTATTTTTGGTGTTGATTCAATTGCCAGGGGGGTCTTCCTACTGGATACCAGATTTAAATTTAAGACATTAAACTATAAAAATAATAAAAAAGAGAGAATGCAGGGAAAACACATAAAGAAATTGGACTGGGGATGATTTTCTCACTGCGGTCCAGTGTTTTCCACCAGGAGCCAGTGCAGACGGAGGCCTCTGCTAGCTCAGCGGCTGGTGTGTCTCCTCAGTCTTATAAACGCAGCAGCTGTGGGCCTCTGTTCTCAGCTGCAAAGTAGAGAAGACACAGGTGCGCCAGGTGCTGGGGGGAGGCGGGTCTCCCTACCCTTCCAGGTCTCTAGATAACGCTCACTTGACTTGCCAACCCTGCCTGCATTCCAAACCCTGGGGAAATTCCAATGCCCTGGCAAAGATGTCATCGAACTCCTGGAATCTTACGTTCGCACTGTCACCTGGGGCTCCCTCCTGTCCTGGATGACTTCTTGTTCTCCCTGTGACTCTCAGGGCAATTTATTTGTCTTCACCCTCATAGGAATTCAGTCCCTCGCTGTGATTTCCAACACAGGCACATATACACACAAAGACAAAGACACATACAAACACACCCAGAAACACCCAGAGACACACAGACTCACAGCCAGGGGCACACTGAGACAAAGATACACTCAAGCACAGACACAGCAGTGCACACAGACTCGAGACAGAGACATTCACAGACACTCCCACATACACACAGGCACATGCACAGACACGTACCCACAGGCACACAGACAACACACTCAGACACAGACACACAAACCCACCAGACACTCACATGGACATCCGTGCACTCTCTCACACACACAGACACACAGACCTGCATGTGTGGCAGACTTTACAAGGATCTGAGGATCTGAAAAGAATCTGGTGTCTTCCTCTCACATAAGGTTTTGCAAGGAGAAAAGAGCCGCAGAGAGATTTCTTTCCCCACGGAGGCGCATGCCGCATGCCCTCAGGCAGCCTTGGGGTGCTGGTGTGGCCGCTCCACGTTGCCTCCATCCACTCTCCACCCAGTAGGATTATTAGGATTATTAGGAGGCCTGCATGAGAGGTGCCAGTTGTAGTGGTTGTGCTGGTGGTGTGTATACAGGCTTAGGGTTTCCTTCCCTTTAAACAGTTTCTATTGATCTGTAATAATTTTCCATGCTCTTTATGGGGTGCATGTGATATTTTGATGCACGTGCACAATGCGTAATGATCAAATCAGGATATCCATCACCTTGAACATTTATTTCTTTGTGCTGGGAATATTCCATATATTCTCTTCTTGCTCTTTTGAAATATACAACATATTCTTGCTACCTGAGTTGCTCCACTGTGCTATTGGTCACTAGAATTTATTCCTTCTACCCAACTGTGTGTCTGCACCCGTTAATCAACCTCTCTTCCCCCCCCCCCCCAGCCTCCCCGACCCCTGGTAACCATCATTTTACTCTCCGTCTCCACAAGGTCAGCTTCCTTCGCTCCTGCATATGGGTGAGAACATGAGATGTTTGTCCTTCTGTGCCTGGTTTATTTCACTTAACATAACGGCCTCCAATTCTATCCTTGTGGCAAATGACATGTTTTCTTTCCTTTTAACTGGTTGGATAGTATTCCACTGTGTACCTACATCACATTTTCTTTATCTGTCCATTCACTGATCAGCACTTAGGCTGATTCTGTATCTTGGTTATCGTGAATGGTGTTTCAATACACATAAGAGCACCGACATCCCTTTGATGTAACAATTTCTTTTACTTTGTATAAATATTCAATAAACAGTGGGACTGCTGGCATATGGCAGTTCTCTTTTTATCTTTTTGGAAAAACTCAATACTATTTTAGGGTTCTGTTCTAAGTGAACTTATGGCCTACTGTTCATGGTTATTTGTGCCATTTCCCCTCAGACACACGAAGCTCTTTCCTGACTCTGGGCTTCGCACGTGCCATTCCCTCTGCCTGGACTTCTTCCCCCATTCTTGATATGCTCAACTCTTTCTCATTCTGTGTCATTTAGGAATGTTTTCCCCGACCTTATTTAGTTGCACCATGTGTTTGTCAGAGCCCACAATAATTTTATGTTGCTATGGTACCTACGCTTGGTCTGTCTTCTTCTTCTAGCTAGCAAGTTCTCTGAGGACAGAAGCCAAGTCTCTCTGCTTGCCTTTATTGCCCCAGAGCCCAATACTTAATAAGCATGTGTTGTTTAATGAAGATCCCCTTCAGAATCCTCCCCCATAGAATGGAAACTCAGAAGGGCCCTTCCTCTTCTCCCTTCCCTTTCTCCATTTCAGAAATAGGGTCTCATTCCATTGCTCAGGCTACAGTGCAATGGTGTAATCACAGCTCATTGTAACTTCAAATTCAACTGATCCTCTAGCCTTAGCCTCCCAAGTAGCTGGAACTACAAGTGGGTACCACTACAACCAGCTAATTTTTTGATAGTGATTATGTCTCGCTATGTTGCACAGACTAGTCTCAAACTCCTGGGGTCAAGTGATCCTCCTATCTTGACCTCCCAAAATGCCAGGGTTACATGGGTAAGCTGCCATGCTCAGCCAACAGCCTTAATTTTTATTCCAATTTTAGAATGGACAGTTTCCAGGTTCACATCAGTCCTCGAAAAACTATGAGTAATAAATGTAAATTTAGCGCCTCATTAAAAAAACTTATCTCAAAATAATTTCACACTTACATAGAAATCGCAAAACTGACAAGAGTATTCCTGTAGACCCTTCACCCGGATTCTCTTAATGCTAGTGTTTTTTGTCTCTGTAGTACAGTGATTGAATGAACTAAGTAGTTGAAGTGGTTTCGATACTGTTAACTAACCTATAAACTGTATTTGGTTTCACCAGTTTTACCTCTAATGTCCTGTTCTGTCCAGTATCCCACATTGCGTTTAGTCATCGTATTTCCTTGGTCTCTTCCACTCCACAACAATTCCTCTGTATTTCCTTGTATTTTATGATCTTAACACTTCTGAAAACTAGCCAGGTGTTTTGTAGACTATCCTTCCATTTGGGTTTGTCTGAAGTTCTTCCTTTTTTGAGAAAGAGTATCCCTTTGTCATCCATGGGAGAGTGTGGTGGCATCTCAGCTCACAGCAATCTCAAACTCTTGGGCTCAAGTGATTCTCTGGCCTCAAGCCTCCTGAGTAGCTAGGACTACAGGCACCCACCATAACACCCAGCTATTCTTTTAGAGACGGGGATCTTGCTCTGGCTCAGGCTGGTCTCAAACTCCTAAGCTCAAGAAATCACCTGCGTTGGCCTCTGGAAGTGCTGGGATTACAGGTGTGAGCCTGTAGATTTTTTTATGACTAGACAGCAGTAATGAGTGTGGGGGAAGAATACTGTCCTTCTCATTGAATCCTATCAGGTGACATACCAATAGGACTCATAGCTGGTGATGTTAACCTCAATCACTTTGATTAATGTTGTGTCTGTTGGGTTTCTTACTATAAAGTTACTATTTTTCCCTTTGTCATTAATAAATCTCTTGGTGAGATGCTTTGAGACTACCTTTTTTCTCTTCAAACTTTTTGCTCACTTAAATTTCCCTGGATCTTGCCTGCAGCAATTACTACCATGGTGTTCCAACAGTGATTTATTCCCTTCATTACTTATTACACTTATTAATTGTAGTTCTTTTAAAGTTCCTTTTATGTTTTTTCCTTCCTTCCTCCCTTCCTAAGAATGTGGACCCAGGGCATTTGTTTTGTTCTTTGACTTATAATCTAATTCTACCATGATTTTGCTGCTTAGCTTGTCCTAGCTTTGGCTGTCAGGAGCTCTTTCAGGTTGGTTCCTATCTCCTTCCAATAAGCCCCCATCCAGTTTTGAGCAAGTCCCTATTTTCTGGCACAACACAGTGACTGTTTCACTGTGAGAGTGAAAATGAGCATGACTGGTGCACCATACTCATTTTCTATGTTTCCTGTTCCAACTCTTGAAGCAACCACTTGTCGAAGGAAGACAACCTTAGACAAGTGCATTAAGAAGGATGCACAATGTGCAACCCCTGGTCCTCTTATCAAAGAATGGTATTTGGAAACCAAGGTCAGGGTGGTAGGTGTACTCACTGCTGCTGGGAATCCTTGCATCTAGGTCATCTCAGTATTCAGACTCAGGAATACATTAAGTGTACCAACCAGGCATGCACACACATCTATGTATAGCTATCCATCAGCCCATCTACGTAAGTCTATATGTTAAGAAACTTTTAGTGCATACCAATAATACTGATTTCAATTAATTACCACAGGGTTTATTTATCCTAACATCCCTCCTTTCCTTATTTGTAACTTTATTTTATTTTATTATTATTTTTTTTTTTTTTTGAGACAGAGCCTCAAGTTGTCGCCCTGGGTAGAGTGTCATGGCATTACAGCTCACAGCAACCTCCAATTCCTGGGCTCAAGCGAGTCTCCTGCCTCTGCCTCCCAAGTAGCTGGGACTACAGGCGCCCGCCACAACGCCCCGCTATTTTTGTTTGGGTTGCAGCCGTCATTGTTGGTTGGCGGGCCCAGGCTGGATTCGAACCCACCAGCTCAGGCTTACATGGCTGGCGCCTTAGCCCACTGAGCCACAGGCGCCGAACCTGTAACTTTATTTTTTAATTGAAGGGCTGATGCTTCAATTTTGATAGATTTCTTTACAAAACTGTTCTCCTCTCATTCCTCCCCTCATCCCTTCTTCCCTGGAAATGGCTAACATGAGAGCGCAACGTCGAATGCTAGATCTTGCTCTCAGAAGCTACACAAATGAGAACCCGGCTGATTTCACAGTCCTTCTTAATGCACAAAAGCAGCAAATACACACTTTATACTTTATCGGCAGTGGGGTACAGGAGGGTCAGCCCAAGCTCTGGAATGTGAGCTCATTGTTCCAGCCAAATGAGTCAGTTGAGATGGGGAATGCAAATTTATTTGAGCAGTTGTGTGTCAACATGGTGCCAGAAAAAAAAAAAATTTTTTTTTTTTTTTTGCCTGTTTCTGTTTCAGCCCTTGGAGAAAACTTTCACTCCATAGCCCTCTTCCTTTGGCCACTGGCCTTACTCCTGGAAGCACCTCAGCTCTTGCCAACTGTTGTTCCTCTCCTTGTTGGTTTCTGCACCACCACCCCCAGCAACATAGGAGTTGCCCCTTTTCTTCTGACTTCCCACCTTTATTTCTCTTTTCACAGACGTGAATTTTCACCTCAAAGTAGATCCTAGTGGAAAGTTTTCATGGGTCTTCAGAATCTTTTCAAGCAGAAAAGCCAAAGCTCACGTGTTCCTTTATTTTGCTGCCTGAAGTCTGGTTTTTCTCTTAGGTTCCCCGTGCTTCTGATACTTTGGGTGTGGGGGAATTTTTTTTGTTTTTCCGTCCTTTCATAACGGCTCGGAGTTGTTCAGCATGAAACCTCAAGGAATGCTTTGCTGAAAACCCAAATTTTGCCCACTACAGTCCAGATATATGAAAGATAAGTGAAGAAGGGTGAGAGTTGCTCACCCCGATGGCAGATGGAGTGCTTATCATTCAAACTCAAAAGCCTGGATGCTTTGCGCTCCTCCTAGGAAGAAAGAAAATAAGCCTGTTCCAGGTGGATGTTATCAACAATTCCAGAAGTCCACAGGCCTGTTTCACTGGGATGCTGTCACTCCCATAGCGAGGGGTGGAGGCCACCTGCAGAGACCTGGGCTGACCAAGGATGAACTCCAAATACCCCAGCGTGAGGAGCCATCATGTCAGCGGGTGAGGGAGCCTAAGCACAGCCCATATTTTCTTAGCTGTATCCAGGAAGCCTGGATGGAATGGGCTTGGCAGCCACAAACTTCCTGAGGAGACAAACCCTGGGCAGCTTCCCGGGGGTACTAGGGTTTTTGAATCACCACTGAAGCACCAGACCTTCACGGGACAGTAAGAGACTCACTTTGAGAATTCCGAGAATACGATCCGTTTGTGGAAGAAAAGTTTAGCAAAGTCACTTACGGTTGACGGGAAGGGAGGGAGGATGTAGTGAGTAGTAATATTAATAGTGATAGCTACAGGGGCATGTTGCATAGCAGTTATAATGAGCAGAAGAAGATGACAAGGATAATAACAATGCTGAAAGCAGCTAGAAGTTAAGCCAGTTCCTCCTCATGAGCGAGGCAAAGTGTACGAGCTTATTATACACATTACATCTTGTTGAATTCTCCCAACAACCCATGAGTTAGGTATTGTCAATAGTTCCAATTTATATCTCAGAAACTGTGCTCCGGAGAGATGTGTAGTCACAAAGCCACGAAGTGGCAGAGTCTGGATAGAACCCCGAAGCCTGATTTCCTAAATTCTTTTGTGTATAGTCTTGTTGGAAGGGTCTTTTTACTTTTAAGAATTAAAACCTTTTTTTTTTGTATTTTTAATTACTGAGGTGATTTTTTCCTTTTATTTTAGTTGACACATGATAATTGTACAAATTTATGGAATACAGATTGATATTTGGATACATGTATAGAATGTGTAATGATCCAACTGGGTAATTAGCGTATCTGCCACCACAAACATTTATCATTTGTGTTGTGAACACTAAAAATTCTTTCTTCCAGCTTTTTGAAAATATTCAATAAATTATAGTTTACCATGTTCAGCCTAAGAAAACTAGGCCTCATTCCTCTCATGTAGCTGCAACTTTGTATCTGTTAACTGACCTTTCCCCATCCTCTAGTACCCCCTTTACCTACTAGGAATGGTTTGTCATTTATAAGTTGCAGAGTTTTGCTTTCGCTGAGCTAAGTATTCAGGTGGCAGTGGCTGTTGCTTTAATGCAAATGTTCACGAGGCTGGACAGATGACCCAGAGAAAAGAAGCTTAGGCTCCACCTCCGCACAAATGAGGTCTAATGGTGGAGGCACCCAGTCAGCAAGTGCAGGGTCAGTTGCAGGGTAGGAGATGGTTACAGCACCAGGGATGGGCCATCAAACTGAGCATCAAGGATTTGGCCAGCATTTGGAGGCAAGGCAGTGAGAATGGAGGAAAGGCACATCGGACAGCCAGACCAGCATGAATCAGAGCACAGAGGTGTGACACGGTGGGGCATGGGCAGAGAACAACAAGAAGTTTGGCTAGAACAGGTTCAAGGTGAAGGGGAAGACATGAGCTAACCCTAGAGAGATAAGCAGGGACCTTGTATGAGCCTGCTAGGGCCTCAGACTCTAGATTCAGAAAGATCTGGGTCTGAATTCCAGGTCAGCCTTGCACTAGCTGTGTGACCCTGTGCTATGTTTTAGAACTTTCTAGGCTTCAGGTTTTTTGTTGTTTTTTTGTTGTTATTGTTGAGACAGAGTCTCATTATGTCACCCTCGGTAGAGTGGCAAGCGTCACAGTTCACAGCAACCTCAAACTTTTGGGCGTAAGCAATTCTCTTGCCTCAGCCTTCCAAGTAGCTGGGACTACAGGTGCCCGCCACAAGGCCCAGCTATTATTTTGTTGTAATTGTTTAGCTAGCCCAGGCCAGGTTTGAACCCGCCACCTTCAGTGTATGTGGCTGGCGCTGTAACCACTGGGCTACAGGTGCCAAGCAACAAGGCTTCAGTAAGAGACAAGTAATACTTCATGTGTGCTTTGCCAGGATGCATAGCTACTTCCATCACACAACAGCGTCATAGTTCACAAAGCTCCTAATTTCACAGATTTCAGTGCTTATACACTTTCTGGATGTCATTTTTCTTTCTCTGTACCTGGTATTCTCTAGTCCCGGTGACTTTCAAGGGTAGGGACCATGTCCCACTGTCATCATCACAAATGGGCCCACAGTAATGTAGGGGCCTCATGCTTGCCAGCACATCAGAGCCACTGGGGAGCTCCAGAAAACTGCAGCTGTCCAGGCTCCAGAATCTTCAGGACCACTGCTTGAACTTTTTCTCTTATTTAGGAGGGGTTTGGAACCACAGCAGAAAAGTGTTTCCTATGAAACACTTCTCACAGGAAAAATGAATCAGTGAGCACACTATAATTGTTGGGATGGGCTAGTGTGTGCTGTTGACAGCCATCAGCCCTTGATGGCTTAAAACAAGGTTTGCATTTTGCTCACATTATGAGTCCATGATAGATTGGCTGGGGGCTCTGCCCAAGAGGGCCACCACCATCCCTGACATTGCTGTTTGCAATACCAGAGACAGAATTCTGGCCCTAAAGTGACACGCATACATCTCTATTCACACTCCCTACCTGGGACGAGTCACATGATTGCTCCCAAGTGACCAGGAAGTGCAATCCTGCATATGCCCAGAAGGTCGGGCGACAGGAGTCACCAGTAGGCAGCATGGATGACTGCCAGACCCTGTGAAGTTGGCACCATAACTTCACAGTGAGACTGAAGACGCTTGTTCAAGGCCAGTTAGCAAATACAAGCAGTTCCTAGGTTGCAAATGAGATAGGTTTTGCAGGTTTGTTCTTAAATTGAATTTGGATATAAGTTGGAAGCAGTACATTTACCTATTACCTGCAATACCTCTTGTTCATAAGTACAAAGTGTACATCAGTTAGATGTTTGTAACTTAGGGACTTAATATAATAGCCTCTGTTTATCAGTGCAAGATGTTTATAACTCAGGGATTGCCTGTAAGAAGATAAATTTGAACTGTTTCTTTTGGGGGGATCTGGCTCAAGGTCACACTTACTTTTTTTCTTAGTGTAATAAGGCTGGATGGCACATGGCATTAAACTTAGTGGTTAAAAGCCTTGGAATCTGGGCTGCCTCCCAACTTTCAGTTCTGCCACTCACCAGATGTATGAGTTGGGCAAGTAATAGAACCACTTTACGCCCATCAAAAGATAGAGTCAAGGGATAGAAAGGGCTAAGGAAGGGTATGTTTTCTGGAATGAAGTATTTGGAGCTAAGTAGGACTTACCCTGAGTAGGAGTGATATTGCGGGGGATAGAGTAGATTTAAAGGTGGCAAAAGGTAGCACAGCTCTGACACAGCCAGGGAGAATGTATGTTTATGCTGCATGAATTACTCCTTTCCTCCTTGCACTAGTGGGAATATTTGAGCTGCCAGGAGCAGAGCAGCCAACTAGAATTGGTTTGATTACATGCATTAGCTCAGGGAAGGAGATGTTCAGGGCCTTGTGGGTCTGGGGTTAGTCCAACAGCTTGGCGATGTCATCAAGGACCCAGGATCTTTTGGTTTTTCTGCCAAAAGAGAGAGAGGATACACACACACACACACACACACACATACACATCTCACATATATATCCCCCCATATATATACATATATATGTGTGTGTGTGTGTGTGTGTGTGTGTGTATATATTTTTTTTTAAGACAGAGCATTTCTCACTGAAAGGCCCTGTCCTAAGGACAATTCATATTATAGTTGTGGGAAAAGCCATTGGTAGCAACCAAGGTTCCAGGTAAGGAGACAGATTGAGCTGGCTTCTTGGAGCTCTCTTACAATAGAGAAATTTGCCTATCCACTACCCTCAGGAAACCTTTCTCCAAGTCTCATGGGCTCCAACTGACTTTGGCCTGTGAGAGATCAGTGTTCTTGAGTAGAAACGCTAGCTGGGTTAAGCAAGAAAGGGGAATGCAATAGAGAATATTAGTACCACACAGAATAATTGGGAGGGCTGAAGAAAATAACTGGAGGCTAAGCCTCTAGGAAAAATACCCTAAACCACACCGTAGGCCTGGCCAGACGAGCTAACCACCACCTTGCTTCTGCTGCCCTGAAGTGCTGAGTGCCAGGAGCTTGCCCTTACTGCAAACACGGATGCCCTCAGAACAAGGCCTTCTTCTCCAACAGAAGCCTGACTCTGTAACTGCCAGCCCCAAAGCTGGCTGCAACTGCCACTGGTCATGTTGATAGGACTCTGGCTCACATCTGGATCCAGGGTCATGTGCTGCCTCTGACCGATACAGTCTACATATTACCTCCCTTGTCTTAGTTGCAAGAGAGGCAAGAGATTTGCATCTCAATGACTTCTATGCGGTGCTGGGACTTAAAATGTGAAATTTGCTCAGATACAGATAGGCTACAAGCACAACAGCTGTCCACTGCAGCCTGTTCCTCCTCGATAAAACATGGGAGCAGGTAGAGGTTGTCAGATTCCATAAAAAACTCAGATTGACCAACTGGAAGGGTGAATATCTGGGGACAGATGGCATTACCCATAACACTCTTTGGCCTCTTATTTGGTTCCTTTCTCTTTTGCTAGTTCCATATGTTCTCAAATGTGTCTTGAAATGTCTGTTAAAGCCTGGTTCAGTGGCATTCCTATCATCCCAGTTACTTGGGAAACTGAGGTGAGAGGATCAATCGAACCCCAAAGTTCAAGGCTGTAGTGTGCCACAATTGTTCTGTGAATAGCCACTGCACTCCAGACTGGACAACACAGCAAGACCCCATCTGCCTCGAAGAAACCTGTCAAAGCTCTGGTCCCTGCTACCAATACTTGACCCACTTACCTACTTCTTGCTGATCTCTAGAATGCTTGCCCCTCTCCTCCTTGCCTAGGTCTATATTATGCTCCTCTGGAACTCAGTTGCACGTTCCTACCTTTCCTTCTAGCCTTTCTTATTTTTTGGTCATTGGGTCTTTTTCTATTTATCACATTATATCTCAACACTCATTAGTTCAACTATTTGATTAACACTTCTCTTTTTTTTTTTTTTTTGAGACAGAGCCTCAAGCTGTCACCCTGGATAGAGTGCTGTGACATCACAGCTCACAGCAACCTCCAATTCCTGGGCTCATCTAGTCTCCTGCCTCCACCTGCCAAGTAGCTAGGACCACAGGTGCCTGCCACAACGCCCGGCCATTTTTTGGTTGCAGCCGTCATTGTTGTTTGGCGGGCCCAGGCTGGATTCGAACCCGCCAGCTCAGGTGTACGTGGCTGGCGCCTTGACCCGTTGAGCCATAGGCACCGAGCCAATTAACACCTCTCTTGTTGTCTAGGTCATAAATGTGATGAAAGCACAGGCTAAGTCTGTTTTGCTTATAGCTACTATGAGCAAGTGCAAGCAATAGCTGGCACTTATGTGCTTAATATATTTTTGTTGAATAAGCATTAAGCAAACTCCATTATAGGCATTTACAAGATACCCCTTGGATCAAAAGACATTTAATAATGCTTTTCTGGAAACAATGCCTTACATTTTTAGGGGTGTGCGTGTTAGAATCATCCTAGTATTTTGTCATACAATCATGCTTCCACAGTTATTGATATGCCCAGCCTTTTTCTGTGAGGATCACTTTCACAGTGAGCCCTTGGCATTGATGTGAATGTGTGGCACAACTTATGTCAGGGTAGAAATCTGAATTTGACATACCAAGGACTGAGGGTAGTGGCAGATTTAGTTCCTATAAAAACCTTGCCCGCAATCACGTCACTATGATTTTAACCCCCAACCACGCCGAACTTCTCTTGAGAAGTTTCAGCTTAGTTAATTTTTTCTGTTTTTGTTTTTACCTATAAAGTGACTTCCAGACTTGGATCTTTAAAAAATATCAGTGCTTGGGTGTCTTTTCCTATATAAGAAGACCTCTTTGTAAAGCAGACTGTAACTCTTCCAGGAAGTTGGGAAGAGGGAACTTCAGGATAGCTGGTATCCTTTCATTATTAAGAGGAAGTTTGTCAAGTTAAAAAGCATTTATTGTTTTCAGTGTGCTACAAAATAATTTTATTTCCATGTCTGAGCACATACTCCCACTTGATTTAGAGTTTATATTGGGAGATGAGGAAAGAATAAAATATCACTGAGAATATACCCCTGGTATAATAGCTACAATTGGCTGAGTACATAATGTGTAAGGTGGTTTTCTACATGCTTCACATATATTAATGTGGCTTCTCCTTCCAACAACCTATTTATATCCCATTTTAGATGAGAAGAGTGAGGCACAGTCTGCCCACAGGAGAACAGACAGTACTTTAGCTTGCATATTGACATTAGGATTTTTTGATTTTTCATTTCATGAAGATACAGGCTGTGGGGGCAAATAAGAACTTTCTTGGTCACTGAAACCAAAGTTTGTGGGTTTTGGACAAAAGACTGGCCTGGGCTAGAAACAACCACTTACCAACTATGTGCCCTTGGGCAAATCATCTTGCCTCTCAGGTTCTCGGCTTTTCATTTGTAAAATGGGCACAATAGTAACTTCCATATGGTGTTCATGATGGTTAATCTTAGGTGTCAACTTGATTGGATTAAGGGACACCAGATTGCTGGTAAATCATTATTTCTGGGTATGTCTAGGAGGCTGTTTCTGGAAGAGACAGGTATTTGAATCAGTGGACAGAGGAAGGAAGATCTGCCCTCCTTTCTGTCAGGTGAGGGGTGGGATAGAACAGAAAGGCAGAGGAAAGGAAAACTAGTTTTCTCTTCTGGAGCTGGGATACCCGTTTTCTCGTGCCCTCTGACATCAGAACTCCAGATTTTCTGGCCTTTGACTTTGGGACTTACACCAGGATAGCCCCAGTTTCTCAGGTTTTTCAGCCTTAAACTGAGAATTACACTAACAGCTGCCCTGGTTCCCAGGTCTTTGGATTAAACTGAGCTATGTCACCAGTTTCCCTGTTTTTCCAGCTTGCAGATGGCAGATGGTAGCACTTGTCAGCCTCCATAATACATTCCCTCTTATATATCTGTATACTAGTGGTTCAGTTTCTCTGGAGAGCCCTGACTAACACAGGGTTGCTGGGAGGGCTGAATGAGTCGATAACCACAGCACCATGAGTAGTGCTCGTGGCTGCCTATCAGGTGAAGTGACTTCACGTCCTCACTCACTACATCTGGTGGATTGCACGACCAGGCTACCTGTTGTCTGTGTGAAGAGTGGGCAGACTTGGCAGTGGACCCACCAGCACTTGCTACTTTGCTTGACTGTCAAGCAAGCTGACTAAGCTCATTTGACCCTGCTCCAGGTTGAAGGGACAGCTAGAACCTTCAAGGCTCGATTTTACAGCAGTTTGCTGGCCCAGATGAATTACCTCATGCTAGCTTGTGGGACCAGGCCTTGCCCCAAGGCAGTGCTGGGCTCTGGACTCAGGCCCAGGTTCAAATCCCATCTTACAGTGGAAACAGGTTAGTTTCTTTATTTCCAAGATGGAAAGAATATAGGTATTGGTCTTGACATGTCCTCAGAAAATGTTAGTACTTCTTCTTTAGAACAATTATGTTAACATTTACCCTGGGGAAGAAGTCACACGTTTGTCTGTGTTCCCTAACATCACATATATTCTGGTTCTACGTCCTACCTAGTGTGCCATTCTATGATGCTTTCTACCAGCAAAATGCCACCAAAAGAGCATACAGAACGGAATATACATGATCACATAATTTTAAGGGCTCTGCAGGGAAGCCTTTGGAAGTTTGTGGAGAGAGGGAATTGCATTTTACTGTAGCCAGCTCTGTTTAAACCTGAGGGATTGAAGCAAATGACCGCCTTAGGACCTCCTCACACCTTGGTGAATCTTGGGGGTAAATGAAGCCTGGGGCCAAGACCGGTGCCCTTAGGGAAGGAAGGACACGGCCTGGAGGTTTTCGCAGAGCAGGATAAATGGGGCTTTGGCTTAGGCGTCCTGTTAAATAGTCCCACAACCCCAGATTCTAATGCCAGCTCTGTCAATTCCTAGCTATGACCTGGGGCCAGTAACATCCCTTTTCCAAGCCTCCATTTTTTCCTCCCTGGAATGGGAAGGACTGTGATACCCACTTTTTGGAGCATTTGTGAGGACCGAAGGGGATTGTTGAAGTTCTCGGTACTCAGTAAGTGCTCCAAGACTGGCCGTTATGATTACTGTGGTTACTGTTGTCACAGCCCTCGCAGGATCCCAGGGCCAGGGCCCGGGGCATGCGCATGCGCACACGCACCCCACTGGCCAGGTGAGAGGGAGGCGTCTGCTTCGCACCTGAGTTTTAACTCTTCATAGTCACGAGGGTGGGTGGCATGGATAAAGGGACAGGGATGCTATTTGGAGAGAGTCGCGAGAACCGCCACAGCCGACCCTGAGGCCCAGAGCGCAGGTCTAGGGAGCGCGCCGTGCCTGTTCCAGGCCGGAGTCCCCGCGCTCCGCGGAGAGGGAGGGGCAGCACCGAGGGGAGCGAAGTCTCGCGAGATCACGCGGCGGCGGCAGTAGCAGCGGCGGCGGCGGCCGGGGAGGTGAGCTGCGGGCAGCGGCGGCTGTGAGGGCTGAGGAGGGTGGAGAGTACCCGAAACCTAGGGCTGGGCGTGGGAGTGGGCCGTGCGGGCGGCCTTCGTCCTAGACGGCCTACCCAGCTCGTCCCGCGGCTGCAGCGGCGCCGCCTGCACCGCGCCGTCCCGGGACCCGAGCGGGGCGGGGCGGCCGGGGCCGCGGGCCGCCGGGGCCGGACCCCCCCCCCCCCCCGCCGCCAGTCCCCGCGCTCGGGTGCAACCCCGGGGCCCGCCTCAGTTTCCCTCGGTGGCGGCGTCGGCACTGCTGGCGTGGCAGCACCACGTGTGGAGCCTTTGCTCTATGCCAGAGGCTTGACTTGTGTGCCTCCACGCTGGTGCTGCAGAGAGAAGCGCCCGCTGAAGCACACAGCTGGGAAGTGGTGGGATGGAGCTTCGAGCCCCGCACCCGCTGACTCCAGCGCCCGCGCCCCTGTCTTGTCCCCCGTCCTCCCTACCCCCAATTCGCAGTTCTTTCTTTCTGGGGTCCCGATGGGGCTGCAGAGGGTGTGTCCTGGAGCCCCCTGAAACTGCATGCAGCGTGGTATGAGAGTTTCTTGAGAGTTTTCCTGCGGCTTTTGTCCAGTTTCTGGAAGGGTCTCCCACCCACAAATGGTCAAGAACCATGGTTTGTCCCTGTGTGAGAGAGAGGTGGTGTGATAGCAGCGGGTGTATGCGGGGTGGGGTGGGGTGTCAGGCCCAGTGGAAGTGGAAGGAGTCCGGGGCTTGCCTTAGGCAAAGGAAACTTTTTAAACTTTGGTTTTTGTTTAAACACATGATGCCGCTCTTTGCAACAGTGGTTCTCAACTTTGTGAGAATCAAGGAAGGCCTTTCCTCTTTGTAGCAAACGTTTATAAAGCCTACTTTATTACCCTGAAATGAAATTTGTAAATGATATAATATCCATGAGACACATATTTGAAAATCAGTATGGTGCATTCATTTAAATGTAAGGGAGAAATGAAAGAATATATGACAGGTGTTGCTGTATCATTTACATATAGCACATGCTTCTGTGCTAGAAGACAACATTACTGGGGTGTTTCTACCTGCTTCTAATGAATACATTTGGATTGGTTAAAAAAGTATAAGGAGCTGTTTCAAACAAGAAAAAGCAGAAATACAGATGGACATGGGAGCGTGGGGGCACCTGGTCTTGGGCTAACCTATTTATGTTAACATAAGAGGAACAACCTAAATTGCACTAGGGATAACATCCCCAGATAAATTTACAGACAGTCTCAGTCAACACATAAATAATATTAAAACAACCCCTTTATGGTTTCCATATTTTCACACTATATTGTAGTTATATTCTTTGTATCACAAACTTTGAGGTGCTTCTCCAAGGGACACTACTGGCTTCATAGCACTTAGCATTTACTAATAATTAGTAAAATATTAAATAATATTAAATAGTAAATAATTAAAATATTTACTAATAATTAGTAAAATATTAACAAGATTGAAATTTTGGGATTCATTATCTCACTAGGTTATATATGATCAATATTATAGTATTGCAATCATATGTTGAGTGAACAGCATGTAGTGTACGGAAACAGTGACTAGTTTTTAGACAGTTTTTTCTTACTCTATTTAAGATTTCCTTGGATTTTCTACATTACTGGAGTTTTCCCATAATTTCTTGGAAGAATTTTTCAATATTACATTGTAAAGTGATGTCAATTTATAGCGGGCTTAATCTGCTTGAATATTCCAAAGGCTCTTGGGACCAGGGTGAGTCTTGATTGTACAGATCTGTCTCACTTGTGCATTGTGTGACGTCTAGATCCTGGCCCCCAATATCTTTTTGTTGTTTTTGTTGCTGTTTGGGGGCTGGGGCCAGGTTTGAACCCGCCACCCTCGGTATATGGGGCCGGCACCCTACTCAGTGAGCCACGGGAGCCGCCCAGGCCCCAGTATCTTTGATAATTAACAATTCTAAAAAAAAAAAAAAAAAGATCTGTGTCTTAAAAATTCTTATTGGGGACAGTGTCAGCCCCTTGGAAAACTACACAAAAGAATAGTTTCCCTTATCTGGTCAATTATAAAAGGAAAGAGGGCAGAATTTAACGGACAGTTTTTGCTGGGGAAAAACTTTTTTAATTCTTCCTGAAGTGTCTGACACACAAAAAAGTCAGGCTTTTAGTTAGTAACACTTGCATTGATTACTTTAGAACCTCAGATGAGAGGCAAGGTTAGTACATAGGTCTTTCTGCCTGAAAGATTTCTGTGTTTAATGGAAATTCTTGTTAGAAATGTGGAGAACTAAACACTTGAATCAAGTAGCAGTTTGAGATTAGAATGGAGTTGAGAGGTGACCTTAATAATACATAGAATGTGAAAAGGTTTGAGTTAAGTAAGATATAGTGTAATCACTTTTAAATAATATTTTCTGCTTACTAATATCCATATTAGAGAATTTGGAAAATGGAGATGTGTTTAAAGGTGAAAACTCAAATTGCCAGTAATCACTCATCAGGCCTCATAGTATGATTTGTTAGAAATTGTCTTTTCACTTCACAAATCTGCTAGTCTTGCTACCTAGCAGAAAATGCAAATTGAGTTAAGAAAGTTCATCTTAAGATCATTTATAGTTGCATAGTAACATAAATTTCTTCAATTCTCGTTTTTTAAAGTCTGCAAAGGAAGTTTATTTTGCCTCTTTTTTGGATAAGTTGCTTCTTGCTTTAAGATGTTTATTATTGGTTGCTTGTTACCTTTGAAAGGTGCTATGGAAACAGATATATAAGTAATGACTTGTCAAAATGGATGTATTTATGCATAGATCTGTGGTTTATAATTAAGGTATTTCATTGATTTTTAAGAAGCATATCAGAGGTGGATCAACTTAAAATTGGTATGTTGTGGTTTAATTGGCAACTTCTTAGTGGTACATTAATTAAGAGTATTTTAAAATTGATAGTGTCTTAAATTCAGCAAAAGAGGGACTATGTAAAAATGTCAGCTCATTAATCAATGTTTACCACTACAAACTTTATCCAAAGAATGATGCAAAATATACAACATTCCTAGATCCTTCCATTTAAACTAGAATTCTTTACTTGGAAGAGTTCTTAGAGATTTCCCTCCATGTAAAACAAATGGAGAATCAATGTTTGTAAATATAAGAACCATTTGCTGAAAATGTTTAGAAGGAAATGCACTGCTTGGTGATTTTTCATGGAGAGCAGATGGTGTGGTTAATGTGTTTGAGGTAAAGTTAAATCAGGTAATATACCCAGGAAGTTGTGTGAATATAGTTTTTGATTTTTTTTGTTGTTTTGGGGTTTTTTTGGTCATTCTGGAAGGCTTGTTGTTTCACTTATAAATGAAAATTTTCTTATACGAGACATCCTTAAATTGAATTTTAATGATTCATAGTTATTGTTTTAATTTTAATAAGAAATGTATTTGAAAACATATTTGTTCTATTTGAAGTATGTGTACTTCAAATATACATGGGAAGCCATTTCCATAGCCAGGAAACCTGTATTAGGATGTTTTTTCGTCTAATATTGAGGGCAGATTTCACAGAAAACTCAACCATGTAGAGACTGTTTACATACCTTCTTCCCCAGGTGGACTTCAACTTTGCTTCTCAAAGTGTGCTCCCCAAACCATCAGCACATCAGCGTCTTGAAGCTTGCTTAAAATACAGACATATAGACTCTGGGGCCCACCCCAGACCAACTGAACCAGAATTATATTTCAACAAGATCAGCCCTCCCCCATTGTGGTGCACATGAACATGTGAGAATCACCAGACCAGATCTGTGGCTCTCAATTTTGAGTGTGTTTTACTAGGTTGTTAGTCTCTGATTCAGTAGGTCTGGACTGAGGTCTAAGAATTTGCATGGGTAACAAGTTATGAGGTGATGCTGATGGTCTGTGGATAACCAGCATCTGTGTGGACCATCAGCATCAATGTCCAATCTAATGTGGACAACCATTAGAGAGCATCCTTCTCGTTGTACAGTTCTGTTCTCTCAATTCCTCACTCCTCCAATAGTATTTTATAGATCATTATGATCATATGCTTTGGCTGATTGGAGGGGAAGTACATTGTCTTACAGTGACGGCCACGCTAAAATTGCTTGTCAATATCTAATTTCAAAAATAATTTCTCTTGGTTCGGTGCCTGTGGCTCAACACCTGAGCTGCCGGGTTTGAATCCAGCCCACCAAACAACAATGATGGCTGGAACCAAAAAATGGCCGGGTGTTGTGGTGGGTGCCTGTAGTACCAGCGACTTGGGAGGCAGAGGCAAGAGACTCTCTTGAGCCCAGGAATTGGAGGTTGCTGTGAGCGAAACCACCATAGCACACTACCCAGGGAGACAGAGTGAGACTGTCTGAAAAAATAAAAAATTACTGATATATCATGATTGTGTATACTTTGGGGATCTGTGTGTATTTTTTTTTTTTTTTTTTGAGACAGAGTTTTAATATGTCACCCATTGTAGATTGCTGTGGTGTCACAGCTCACAGCAACCTCAAACTCTTGAGCTTAATTGATTCTCTTGCCTCAGCCTCCCAAGTAACTGGGACTATAGGCACCTGCCACAATGTCCAACTCTTTTTAGAGATGAGGTCTCTATCTGGCTAA
>CAUYON010053448.1:0-30132 GCA_963573935.1 Arctocebus calabarensis | reverse complement strand
TCCCATGAAAGGACTGTATCCATTCATTGATACATTCATTCACCTTGCCCCTGGTGGAAGGGACTGTATTCATTTGTTTCCTGGCCAAGGAACCCATACACCTATATATACCCTGAGACTAAAGGCCTAGAGGAGGAGATGGGGAAAAACTGGGAGAGAAACGGAGAGAGCTTCTCTCTTGCCACTAGAATTTTCTCCCTCTAACAGATGCCTTAATGTTTTCTGTATTCTTTTCTTTCTTTTCTGTGAATAAATTCTGTCATACAAAAAAAAAAAAAGAAAAAGGTTAGAAAAGTACATTATACCAAGTCATGGGAGGTCATAGATACCAGACTAAAAAGTTGGGACTAAAAAATAAATAAATAAATAAATAAATAAATAAAAATATTGTTTTAAAAAAACCTACTTTCTGCTCCCCATATGAGTGTAAGAATTGTTTTTTACCATTTTCTCATCACACTTTATGTACTTTTTCTGCTTGATTTGTTTAAGTTATATATTCATTTTTTACATATTTATTGAATTATATAGTCTATTTTGTGTTTTCAATGTTTAACATTATTCTCTTGCAATTTTAAAAATCAAGTTGAGTCAAATATTCAGCTTCTAGCACTTTCTAAATATAATCAATATCTATGTTAAGTGAGTAGAACATAAACCTTAATTCAAATTTTAAAACGCCCTCATTTAAATAAAAAGTGAAAGACTAGCAAAGATGAGCAGTTTTAAATGTATCTTCTCCCTTTCTCAAGATATTAATTAGGTTATTCATATATTCTACAAGTGACTTGAAAGTCTTCAGTACATGTATTTAATAATCAGTTCCATGATGATCCAAATGTATTAAAAGTTCCTGGGTCAACTTGCTTTTAAGCAATTCTACTACCCTCTGATTGGGGGCAGTTACCAGGACAGAAAACTCTCAAATGAATGAGAAGAAAAATTCTGTCCATCGATTTGCCTCCCATTAAAAAGGCTTCTCCCATTGCAGAGAGGAGTCTAATGCATTTTTTGGGGTGGGGGTGGGGGTTGTTGTCTGTTTGTTTCTTTGCTCAACAGGGTCTTCTTTCATCCTTCTGTTTCTTTACTGGGAACTAAATCTTCACTGGCAAAGTCCACAGACATGGTGTCAGAAAGAGCTACAAAGAGAGTCTTTACTTTCTTTACTGTCAATTTGTTAAACAAAGTGGGCAATTCATGGTTTTATTCATGTTTGGTTTACTTACAATTAAATACACTTGTATTTACCTAAAATATTCAATACAAATGTACTATAAAAAATTGCACTCTCACCTCTTAACATAGCCAGTTATACTTTTGCATATTTTTAAACTTTTCAAAGATAAGCTTCCCTTCTGCATAACTCCAAACTTTAGGAATATAAGAAAATATTTGAGAATGTCGTTGCAAATTTACAAACCCTCTTGATCTATTCCACTAAGTCAACTATGTATGAAACCCTAACTTATTTTGATATAAGTTTTGCAAATCTATATAACTGACCTATAAGAGTAAGGAAAAGGCCAAACATCATGAATATATGTTACAAAGTAAATATTCATAAAAGTAAAGATTAATTGCAAATATAGGTATGCTAATTGAGTAAATGTCTTAATACTATTCATGATGCATAAAAAACCTTCATTAATTTCATAAATTTTCTCCTATTTTAAAAAATAAAAATTGATTAATACTGACTTTACTCTGATTTCCTATATTTTACCTAATGTGAATTTTATCTTAAATATATCCTATGAATGGGTCATAAAAATGAACTACATGGATCTTCGTTGATATAATCAATGTCAAAATACTTCATTTTGTAGTATTAGTATATATGAATATAGCTCATGTGTTTTATTTTTAGTGTTAATTATTACCAAAAACACTTAAGAATGAGGAAATTCATTCTTACATGTAAAATTTTAATTATGCCTCAAAGATGTGTACTTTTAATTAACTGGTGACATTTCTTTTGTTCAATTATTATTGTTCTATACAACTGTCATAAACTTATAAATTTTAATTAAGGCTACCACAAATCCTAGTTATATAGTGTCCACATAAGAATTTGCCAAAAGGCTTAATTGTAAGTAAACCAACAATGAATAAATCCATGAATTGCCCACTGGGATTTGTTTAACAAATTAACATTTGTGTGGAGATAATGAGGTTTCACAGTCCATAGTACCAAGCAATCTTTTTATAAAACCACATTTTAAAAGTGAAAAATGCTTTGTAAATGACTTAATTGAATATCATTTTATTAATTATTAGATGCCATAAAACAATAAACTACACGGCTATATCTCAGGTTGAATATGTATGAGAGCTCATTTATAGTACTAACTTAAAATAAAATTTTTCCTGAATGTATTCTTTATACAAAGCAAGATTTAACAATTTGCATGCATAAAGTTGAAATATAGATTTTTTAAGAATGCAGCAAGGTCTAGACAAATGATCTGAACAAAATTTTAAAAATTATGCAGTATCTATATGTAATTCAGAATACATTAAGAGGACAGCAAATTCACTGTTTTCTGAAGATTTGCCCCTGTGGATCCTTTGTAGTTTCAACAGACTGCCACAGCTTTATATTTCAAATGATTTAGTTGTCCTAAATATTTCTAAATATAAATACCTTAATTAGAAAGGTACTGACAAAATAATAAAATAATAAAATTTCTGGAATGAGAAAATCTTCCCTAAAGGAGATGCTATCTGTGATACTAAAATATAATCACACACACATTTCGTGAAGATTGATTCTCATTTACATATTCAATAAAGGACCCAGGATCAAATTCTTCCCGTAGTAGTGGAATATATGTTACTGCATAGACTAGCTTCCCTTAAGCAGAATAAAAATATATGGTAAAACTCCTAGTGCCTTTTATATTTCAATCACCATCCCGAGTATTTTTTTCAGACTGCTTTTAAGTAGTTAGAATACCCTTTTATTCATTCTGAAGTCATTTTATCTGTAAAACCTGCAGCATTTACACCCACTTCCTCCTGTTACAACAATGGAGAAGGTCCTCATTACATCAAAGTCAAGTTTCATAGTTTTTGATTCTTATCATCTCAAAAGCACTAATCCTTTAGATATATACCTTTTCTTCTTTAAATTAATTTTTAATTAAAATCATAAATATATACATTTATGAGAATAGCCTAATTATCAATGAATCATAGCAAAAATAATTATAGACATAAAACTATCAAATTTTTACCTTGGAATGCAAATCAGAAATAGCTTGGTTTCTCTGCCATTGAAAGTTTCTCTTCATGTGACTTTTTAAGTTAGCATTATGTGAAATACTTCAAAGAATAACATTAGCAACAGAAGCAGTGAGAACTCCAGTAAGTAAGATAGAAATTAACCACGCAGGAGATATAAAGATTGTATAGATTGATTTTCCATTTGACTGACTAAATTTGCATTTATGGCAATAAAATTAAATGTGCATAGATTGCACTCTACTTGTTGCATAATGTCCCTTGCACTGAACTTTGGAATTTGCAAATTAGATTTTTCTTATGCATTGGGGTTATTTTTTTTCTCATGGGAACATATTTTAAACGTAATAAAAGTTGGTAAGAAAATATGTTTTACAAAACATAACTATTGCATAAATTAATAACAATTTCAAGTATATTCTAAAATGCATCAGTCAGATTTTTCAAAGTATATTATATACCACAATGCAATGCCAACAGTGTAGTTATAATTTTAGGTGGGAATCAGTATGGTATAAGATATTCTGGTATGGTTTACATTTCAAATGAACTTAATTTTCAATAAGAATTTTTTTTTAGGCATTAGGAAAAGTATGCAGGCTTTGAAATCAAGCATACAAAGCTTGGAAAACTGGAGCTACTACTCATTCCAAGCCAGGGTCAGAATATCTATTAGCACTGAGCCTGTGAATAATACATATGGCAATAACCATTACTTTTGGTAAATTCTGTGGCTTGAACTTTGAGGTACAGAATTTAGAACAAATGCTATCAATTATGTTGAATTAATTGTTAAATTTCATTTGTCTTAGTGTATTCTTTATTAAGGTAATAGAAATCATATTTATAATATTAAGCATTTTTATCATATTTTTCACATATAAGGAAAAATGAAAGTGATTTGAAAACACAATAATGCTCTAATATTTACCTAGAACTGAGGGTATGCACGTTCCTCCATTTTGACAGTAGCTGGAACAGTGGTTGACTTCACATCTTTCTCCTGAATAACTAGGCCAACAGTGACACCTCAAATCACCCTTTTCATTTAAAATGCATCTTCCTCCATTTTCACAAGACAATTTACAAGAATCATCTGGTTATGGGAAGAAATGTACAAATTAGCATGTTTTCCAGTGCATCATTTCACAAGAATAATCAAATAAATAAAAATATTTCAATACTAAGATCTTATTTTCATCATAAAATTACTCAATACAAAAATTGAAAAAATACTATCTGAAAACACATAAATAGATTTCAATCATTGAAGGGTGAACCAATACGTTAACTTGTATTTTTTTTAAATTTAAAGCATTATTAACAATTTAAGTTTGCTAAATATTAAATACTACATCTAAATGAAACTTTCTTTTTTTTTATTAAATCATAGCTGCATATGTTAATGCAATCATGGGGTACAATGTGCTGGTTTTATATACAATTTGAAATATTTTTGTCGGACTGGTTAACATAGCCTTCATGGCATTTTCTTAGTTATCGTGTTCAGACATTTATATTCTACATTTAGTAAGTTTTACCTGTACCCGTCTAAGATGCACGTAGGTGTGTACCCGCCAATATGTTTTCCAACCAAGTAATTGTCTCTATGACAACAGTCAAGGATATCCTATTATTTTTAAGAGTTGTTGATATTAAATCAAACGGTAAATATGTAAGATAAATTTACAGCATATATATGCACACAGACTATTGTGTCCTAAAGCATATAGTGCACATGTTATTTATAATATAGAAAAATGTTTACATGCAGAAATATTATTTGACATTATTTCTTATTAGCCATACATAAGTGTTTTAAACTGTCATTTAAATCTATTAACACAGTAATAAACCATGTCAGAAATGTTCCCATATATAATATTTGTCCTAATGATTCTACACATTAAAAAGGTCATATATACTTAATGACATTTTGGATGACATTCCTTGGGATAGCAAAATTATTTTTAACAATGTGGTAAATATGATACATGATGAACATTGGTTGGAATCGTTTTCCATGTATTTTGCATGTGTGTTGACATGTCCTTGCTCGATGAGAAATACTGCTTTGTTTTGATCAGGACACATATCTGATAGAACAAAAATGATTGAGAATATTATAACAGGCATCCTATTCTAGAATATTCTCTCTATAAAAGCCATGCATATTTTATGGTAAAATTAGGCAAAATCAAAACAGCCTATATATCTTATTCAAGACACATTGACCTATACATGGCAGAAGCTTGACTATATACTGCAGTAATCACAAGAGCATATTAAAGTACCTCAGTGACTACAAATGACAGTGCCTCAAGTGTCATATCCACCGTCATGAAAAGAATCTGTCACAAGTGCCATACTATTCAAGACTTGCTGTGTTGCATAACAAAGTTTCTAATACTTTGCCATGTGGGTAAGGTCCAGGTTGGCATTACTAAAATTTGTATTTGTAATATGAAGAACTCGCTCATAAGGTAATATATGTATAATATTTAAAAAAAAAACAGTGGAGTCATGAGAACTGTGCTTTGGTCCTAGTTGTGTCACTTACTAGGCATACAAGTTAACCTATCTGAGTCTCAGTTACTTCACTTTAACATGGCCTTACTGACAAATGCGCAATTTATCTCAGATTTGTTGTGAATATTAAATAAAAAATTTGAAAAGAGAGTGATATTTTAAAACTTTGAAAATATTAAGATTGCAAGTGTATACCATACACACATAGACATAGCGACCATATGTAGACTAGTAGAAAGACAAACGGAGCTGAGAGTCGGCTCTACAAGGTGAACTGCTAAATTTCAACAGGCAATTGAGACTCTTGTTTGTCAAACAACCAAGGAACAGTCTTATTTAGCATTATCTACTGAGTGCCCACAAGGTACATGGTGGATAGAGCTCACGTGGAATAATATCTACGAAGGGCAAACGGTGAGCACTCCAGGAACAGAATGAAAGTCACCGTGACTGGGCCTAGATTGGAAAGCGTGAAAGAAGGAATTATAAGATGTAAGCATGTTTGAAGAGATAAGAAGAGAAGATCCTCAGATTTTACAGTTCATCCCAAAAGGTCACCTTTGAAGGGTCTAGGAAGTCCAACAATAAATGTACTGTCAGAGGTTAAACTGAAAGCAGGGAGATTACTAGGGCTTGGTATAAATTATCTAGGCAAGGTATTAAAATACAGTAATGTGGGATAAATAAATGTGAATGTATTCTCAAGGTAACTGTAGGGTGAATACACTTATCACATGAGAGTTGCATAAGGAGAATGAGAGAAATTTAGGGATGATTTTTTGGTTTCTGACTAGGATAACTAAATGAGAACACAAAGCTATGGGAAATGAAGGGGTGATTTAGCTCTGGCATATTAAATTGGAGACAGCTATGCAAATACAAGTGTGACTCTCTAGGAAATAATTGAGTTTAGAGGCAAGACTCTCAAGAAATAAACTTTTTTTTTTTGAGACAGAGCCTCAAGCTGTCACCTTGGATAGAGTGCTGTGCATCACAGCTCACAGCAACTTTCAATTCCTGGGCTCAAGCGAGTCTCTTGCCTCCGCCTCTCAAGTCGCTGGGACTACAGGCACCCGCCACAACGCCCGGCCATTTTTTGGTTGCAGCCGGCATTGTTGTTTGGCAGGCCCACGTGGATTCGAACCCGCCAGCTCAGGTGTACGTGGCTGGTGCCTTTAGGCCATTGAGCCACAGGCACCGAGCCAGAAATAAACTTTTTTATAATTTACCCAAACATATCTACCTCAACTCTATAAGTCCAAATAAAGTTATAGTTTGGACTATGGTGAGGATGTTCCTTTCCACCTGTAGATGCTCAGTGAAAACCACAGAGATATTCAAAATACCTACACATTGGGTATGTGCATTTCTACAACATGCATCATTATAGGCACTAGAAATTTAAAAGTACAACAATGCCCGATGAAATGTAAGTGGACTTACACTCTTTCAAAACCTACAGTAATAGTTCTATAAAGAAAAAGAAGGTGGCATTGGTCAATAACTAAATCACCTCCAGAAGGCAAGCTCCAGCAATCATAATCAACTATAGGAAAGTGCAGGTGAATACTTCCCCAAGAACAAGTAATATTTGAATTTCAAATTTCTTACATGAAGATTAAAAATATTCAGTGTGCTCATCGTTTAACAAAAGCAGCTACAGAAAGGCAGGTAATTATGAAGAGCTGAAAAACTTGGGGATATCAGATTTTAATGTCAGAAAAAATTAATTGGCATTTATCCACACCAGTCAATAACTCTGAAATCCACTTATTTAGGTTCTAACTAAAGTCATCCAAATCATCTATCACCAAGGCCTATATGTATAGAGGTCAATCAATGTTTTTAATATTCTGATCTGATTCAATTTAAGGTTTCCTTTGGAATTACAAGAATGAGCTTTCAAGGTTTCTGGACTCACGCATTTCAAGAAAGGTTGAAATGCCAAAACCAAATCTCAAGAAAGTTTTAGATATTGAAAAGTGTTCATTTAGGTAAATAAGCTTCCTTCTTTAAAGCAAAAACAATGATAAAATTTGGTGTTTTAAGGTAGCAAAAAGCTTGTTTCATTTTCTTACCTACTTCATAATGATAGATTTATCTTAGAGTGCTATGTGTATATTTATGCAAGGCATTGTGCTAGCTTTTCTACATAGATTATCAATCCTAATTCAACAACTCTGAAAATGGGTACCATGGGTGACACTGTGTGATGGTGATGGTTAACAGAGTGGACTACCTAGGTGGGGGTACCACCATTTATGAGGTAATGTTAGACAAACAAGTCAGCCTTTATTTTATTTATTTATTTTTATTTTTTTGCAGTTTTTGGCTGGGGCTGGGTTTGAACCCACCAACTCCGGTATATGGGACTAGCGCCCTACTCCTTTGAGCCACAGGCGCCCCCTAAGTCAGCCTTTAAATGCTTCAATTTTCTTATCTTTAAATTAGAGCAATTACAGTATAATGTCATAGGGGTTTTGTGAAGATTAACATAAATTATAAATACATAGATACTATAGTTACATTATATCCTGCTCATAATCTCTCAAAAGATTTACTATTGTTACCATTATCAGTGGCAGTAGTATTAGCAGTATTTACTGTTAATCCAATTTTACGTAGAATAAACTGACACCTATGGAGGCAAGCATAGACTCCAAGGCCAACAAAGTTAATTTAAGGGGTATGCCCTGGCCTAAGCCACAGTTCCACCTCAGCCCCACCCTAGGATCTGGAGTATGTGTTGAGTTTGCTTGTTGGGTAAATAATTTAAGCAAAACAAAGAGGAAAAGAAGAGGATTATGTTGAAGAGAGAGTGATATCTAATTAGAAAAGAAAACCTATGAAAACTAGAACTTGACTCTAATAAATACTTGTAACATTGAAGCCAATATCATACTAGCAGCATTACTAATGTAATACTAACCTGTGTCCTAGATGTCTCTCCCACCTCAGTTGTGTATGTAGATATGGTGGGCAGAAGGGACCTGTGAGGGCACTGGTTAAATGCTACTGGTGGGGACTGCTGAAGATGTGGCACTTCTACAAAAAGGAATTGTTGACATCTTAAAGAATATTCCTAAGAGGCTAAGTAGAATATGTACCCTCACATAGTTTATTTATTTATTTTTAATTTATACATGTATTTTATTATTCTTCATTACATTATTCCCCCCTCCCCCCCGTGGTAAGACAGAATTTATTTACAGAAAAGAATACAGAAAACACTAAAGCTCCTGGTAGAGGGAGAGAATTCTAGTGGGGAGAGAGAAGCTCTCTCTGTTGTAGCCACAACTTATTAACCACACAGTTTTCCTAGAGAAGCAGTAGGTGGTGGCTTACCTTGAAGAACTGGAAGAAGAAAGAAGTCATGTAGAAAAATACCTAGAGAGCTGAATTAGGAATCAGAAGGGAAGAGAAGAAAAAAAAATTTTTTTAGAGTCTTTCATGTACTCAGCCTTTTACATAAATCATCTACGCTATTTAGGATGACCATAGAATTATCTACCCAAACTGAGGCCATTATGACAGTGAATGAGGGTACTATTAATAATTCAGGTGGTACAAGGGACACACACCAGGATTTTCCTAGACAAACAGGTGTGTGAGTCACCTTCCTCTGATTCCTTAACACAGCCATGTGATGTGCTTAATATGATTCTTTTAAGATAAGGAAAATGAGTAACTTGCTCCAAGTTACTCAGGTGGTAAGAAGTGGAACTGGGATTTAATCCAGGCAGCTTTCTCTATTCCTAACTCTGTCTCCAACCCTATGTTGGCTTCTGTCCCAGCTCTGGACTCACTTACTGTGTGACTTGGGCAAATAATGACAGCCCAATTATAGCAGGACAGGAACACCTGCTCTGCTGCCCTAGCAGTGTTGTGGGAGAGGGAGGTTCCAACCTGACAATAGCATGTATAAAAGATTGTGTTGACAAGCTTATGATAGTTCCCTGAAATTCACTACCAAAGTTCAAAATCTTTTGATTTCTGGGATCTTTCATTTTTCTGGTCAGATGTAGCTTTCTGATTAAGGTGAATATTAATATATCTTTAGAGAATACTTTTCCCTAAGTCTCCATTGAATTGGTTCTTCTCTTCTCAAATATTAAACCTTTGGTTACATTTTTCTCTTCCCCTGAAAAGCTTTGTTTTTTCTAGCCAAAGCCTTTCTCTTACCCAAACCTGCATATCCCTCATGCTCTGGTGAGAACCCCCTCCTTCTTGTACAATTTTCCCTGGTCATCCTGAACCAAGTCACTTACTCTCTTCCTGCCTGAGCCGATGGCGTGCTCGGAATGTATACGGCAGAGCTGAGCACGGATCCGCCAGGCATTCACCCTATCTAGGCTCTTCAATCCCTTCCAACAGGGGAAAGTATCACATATGGACAAAGCAATGGATGAGAGGCCCTACTCTTTCACTAATTAACCACAGAACTTCAGGCAACTTCGTTGACTTCTCTGAGCCTTGATTTCTTTATGGGTTAACCAGAAGCATAGTTGGGTGAGCATTAACAGAGATAATGGATGTTAAGGTACATCAGAAATGATGAAGCGTGATTCTGCTGACAGACAGTATTATCGTCTTTTTAATCCTTAAGCTTATAGGAAAAGCAGGTCTGGGGTCAACAGACAAGGGTTGAATACAGAGCCTGCTAGATTTCGTTGATGTAAGCATGGGCAGAATATCTACCCTGGGGGATATCACGAGAGTTCATGAGATGACTGTCAGATACACAGCACTTAAGTCTACCACCTAGCAGGTTTTCAGTAAGGGGTTCCCTCTCCTTTCACCTGCTCTTATGCTCTAATTTCTAAAACGAATAAAAGTTAAGTTCTGTTTTTGTCAACATTATGCTAAACATCTATAAAGCCACCAAGCTGTGTCCAATACCCATTTCTAACAGAGGCTCCTTTAAAACGACGAATGGTCAATTGCCCACGTCCCCACCCCCTTCCAAAACTAAAGGAGGTCGTTTTTTCTTAACAAGGGCCGCCTGCAGATGTGGGTGGACATGTTCCCCAAGGACATGCCTCAGCCTGGACCTCCTGTTGACATTTCACCAAGACGGCCCAAAGGGTAAGTCAGCTGCAGCCCCACCCTGAGGGGAAGAGACCATGGCAGCAGACGAAGAGTTCATGACTTTTGATCTGGTGTCTGGCAGGGTTCCTGGTAATCATAGCCTCACTTTCCACCTGACCAGTTACAGCAGAGGTGGGTGATGGCAGTGGCAGTAATGTGGTCCCTGTCCTAAGATAGAGGCTTCTGAGCTTCAAGTTTCTCATCTGAAAAATGCTGGTTAATAGAAGGAAAATCTTCTCAGAGTGATTCTGAAGGACTTGGATCCAAGACCTTGAGTATTGACCTGTCTGAACTTGGCAAACACGAGGTAGCTTATGAACCAAAGCAATACTAGACCCACATAGATAGCAGGTGACTCAGCTTTCAAGGTTATGGACCTGATGCTGCCTCCCCTCATCCCAGGTATGAACTGAGGGTGACGATCTGGAATACTGAAGATGTCATTTTAGAGGATGAGAATATCTTCACAGGCCAAAAATCAAGTGATATTTACGTTAAAGGGTAAGATCGTCCACAAACTCCATTCTTCCTTTTCCTCCCTCCTCAGCTCTTTAAACCCTAACCAGATCAATGCCACAGCCCCTCCCCCCACCAGGGAAGGACCCCATCTTACACACTGGGTTAGATAAGACCACTTTGTCAAATATTTGTAATACTTGGTCATTTTGCTAAGAATTATCTTATGAAAAAAAATTTTTTGAGACAGAGTTTCACTTCTTAACCCTTGGTAGAGTGCCGTGTTGTCACAGCTCACAGCAACCTCCAACTCCTGGGCTTAGGCGATTCTTTTGCCTCAGCCTCCTGAGTAGCTGGAACTATAGGCCCCCACAATGCCTGGCTATTTTTTTGTTGCAGTTTGGCCGGGGCTGGTTTTGAACCCACCACCTTCAGTATATGGGGCCAGCGCCTTACCCATTGAGTCACAGGTACCGCCCTCTGAAAATATTTTTTGCAAGGAAATGTTATTATATAAACATATAATAGGCTAAATGGTAGATATCTATGCTTGTGAGGTATCTACCATTAAAGTGATGGCAGTAGAGGTGTGGTGCCATTGATGAAAGAGTCTTCTGTTTAGGAGATTGGGGAGCCAATGCAAAAGGCAAAGTTTTGACCATGCCATTTACCAGTGCTGCTGATCAAAAAAGATACCAACCTAGGACCCAGGGAATGAAGCATTTTCTCTCTCTCTTATAAGTGGGGCTTTGCTTCCTTTTAGCCACGAGTCAGGGTGGAGGTAAGGTGGTGTAGAATCAGAGGAAAAGGGATTTAAATCTGTATCTTAAACTCATCTCAGGAGTAGTACACTTATCTCAGTCTCATGCTGGTATCTCTTTACCTTCCCCACAAGAAGCTTCCTGTCTTCGGAATGCACATTACCAATGCATTTGGCAGCCACACCCTGTCCACTGCTTCAAAAGTCTAATTTTCAGGATAATAATGTAAGAGTGAGTTAAATTATTATAAAAGAAATGACCTAGGCCAGATGTGGAGGCTCATGCCTGTAATCCTAGCACTCCGGGAGGCTGAGGCTGGTGGATTGCCTGAGCTCACCTGTTGGAGACCAGTCCATGCAAGAGTAAGACCCTTTCTTTAAAAAAAATAAAAAATAAAGGAAAAATAGCCTAGCTTTGTGGTGGGGATCTGTAGGCCCAGCAACTTGGGAGGCTGAGTCAAAAGAATCTCTTGAGCCCAAGAGTTTGAGGTTGCTGTGAGCTATAGTGCCACAGCACTCTACAGAGGGTGACAAAGTGAGACTTGGTCTCCAAAAAAAAAAAAAACCACAGAACAAAACCCAAAGGGGATGACCCAAAAGAAATAGGATTTTAAAAAGTAGAATTAAGATCCTCTGAAACTGCTGTCTTAATACCAATTCAGGAAATATTCAAGTGTCTTCAAGAAAGGTATTGTGCCATGGTTCAAAATAGGGAAGGATTCTCAGAGAGTCAGGTGGAGACTTCCAGAATGCTAGCCTATTAAAATGTAGCGAAGGAGATGTTTATCAACACTCTCCATCTCCTTTCCTCCCACTCACCTCCCCGCCACCCCCAATCTGGTTCCTCCCTTACGTTCCACCAGAGCTGGTCTCACTAGGGTGCCAGTTTTCCCCAGGTTGCTAAATCTAATGGTCTTGTTTTATTTTTGTTCTCGTTTTAATTAGTTAGTCCTCACCTTCTAGCCCTAGAGAAGCATTCGACATAGCTGACCACTTCTCGTTTTTGAAATGCCTCCTTGCCCTAACTTCTGTACCAACACCTTCCTGCTTTGCCTGTATCCCCTCGGTGCCTTTGAAAGCACATCTCCCTTTGTCTAGCAGTGAAACAGCTCAGGGCACTGTCCCGTGCCCTTGGCTCATCTTGCGAGATTTTGTCTTACTCCCTTTTTCATCTGCTATTCACTTAAGTGGTTCAAATAACAATGGCTTTCATGCTATCTTCTAATTTCTATTCTTGGTGAGTCCTTTTCAGATGTATCTGTCTTCTTGGATTTCTCAAAAGCAGCGCTTCAAGTTCAACACGCCTGAAACCAGAATGATGATCTCACCACCCCACACTGTCTCTTCTCACTGCTGCTTATCTCAGTGACTGGTACCGTCACCCATTCAGTGTCAGGACGCCCAAATCCACAGAACCCTGCCTCCCTGACTTTCCCATTTCTGACTATCAAAACGCCATAGGCACTGCCCATCCACTCCCTTGTCACTGCACACCCCTGTGGCCTTTTCCTCTGTCATCTCTGCTGGGACACTGCAGTGCCAGTCACCCCCTGAACCCTGTCAGCTGGGACACTGCAGTGCCAGTTACCCTCTGAGCTGGGTTCTCCACACTCTTTCTTGCCCTTCAGTGATTTATTTTCTGTTACCTTTCCAAAATACAATCGACTCATGTCAACCCCTGTACTTAAAACTCTTTGATTACATCGTATTTTCTCTGGATAGAGATTTAACTCCTAAATATATCCTATAATATCCCTGGGATTCCTCTCCAGCTTTATCCCACAGCACGCTTCCCCTGGCTCTCTGCCCTTTGGCCACACAGAGCTCCTTCCTCTTCTTGGGATACATCCTCACCTCTTTTTCCATGGGACCTTTGCACATCTCTGGTGACTTCTGCCACCCCACTCAATGCTTCTCTCCTGTCCCCACGCCCCCTCCCTGGGACTAGAGCTCCATGAAGCAAGGACCATGTCTGTTTTCTCCCCAGCACTCCCCTAGCCTCTAGCTCTCTCTTTGCCTGAGAACGGACACCACAAATATATTGGCCAAGTGAGTACCACTTTTAGTAAAGTGCCCTTCACTCCTCTGTGAAGAGAAAGGTTTTCATTCTCCCTTTCCCTGTCCTGGGGAGAAGTGGTATCGGCTTTCCGAAAGCAAGTGGTTTGGGATTATCAATTAGTTTGAATACAATGTACTTATTTTATCAATGAACTAATTCACCATAGATAAAGTACTAGGGGAAAACCATATTAATTGTAAATTACATTATTCTAGAGATGGCGCAAAAAGACCAGATCATACCAAAAAGAAAGAACATTATAGATAATTTGGAGTACTCAAAGTGTTTTCAGATGTCATCTTCCATAATTTTTCAGAACAACCCTATGAGCTAGGTACTATAACTGCTTCCATTTTACAGATGAAACAAAGGCACAGAGAAGGTCAAGAACTTGGCTGTGATTGCACAGTTAGTAAGCGTTGAGGTAGTGCTGGAACCCAGATGGACACAGGTGGCCTTCAACCTCCGTGCACACTAATCCAGGCTCACCCAGCTTTCCATGTCCAGAGTTAAAGAGGAGGGGGCCAATTACAGGTCTGACAGCACAGGTCTACACCACCAACGCAGGCCCGACAGATACAGGTCTACACCAGCCAAGTTTCAGAGGCCTCCTTGTAGTGTGTCATCTTCTTCTAACACTCAGGTTCAGAGGGAGCTCCTCATACAAAGAGACCTTCCAGTGTCCCAGGTACTCAGATTACACTTTCACTTCATATTTCCTGAACTTTCCATCTTGGCAGCCTGGGGCTTCAGGTCTACACAAACGATTGAAGACTCTTCCCCACCCCGCCTTGGAATACGCCTTATTTCTGTTTCAGATCCTTTGACCCCTGTTTTGCTCTTTCAAACTAAGAAGGAAACATCCTTCTGCATCCGGCTATCTGATAATTTTAAAACTATGATCCGTGACCACATTGACACTAGTTCCATCACTCCTGATTGTGCAGCAGCCTGAACAAGGAGCCCCGAGTGGTTACGTTCTCTTGATTCTTCCTTCAGGTGGATAAAGGGTCTGGAGGACGACAGGCAGGAGACGGACGTGCACTACAACTCCCTGACCGGGGAGGGCAACTTCAACTGGCGCTTCCTGTTTCCGTTCCAGTATCTCCCGGCTGAGAAGCAAATGGTCATCACCAAGAGGGAGCACATCTTTTCCTTAGAGAAGATGGAGTGTAAGACCCCCGCTGTGCTGGTGCTTCAGGTTTGGGATTTTGAAAGGCTGTCCTCAGATGACTTCTTGGGTAAGCCAGTGGCTTCTTCAAGCACATATTAATGTCAGGGGGTGTTTGTCTTAGCCTCGGGAGAGGTTGGCTGGATTCAGTTATAAGGATCACAACTGCAGAGCTATCTATGATAGATAAAAAAAAGAAAAGAAAAAGGAAGCACCCTAGTAGCCATTAACAGGGTGTTTGGCTGAATAAGTGCTAGCACGTCTATAGGGCAGACGACAGCGTAGTTGGACTTAAGTTTATCTTGGTCTATCACGAGGAAGTCATGAGACTCTAAGCTAATTGCTGGTCCACTCTGTGCCTTAGATTTTCTCAGTTGTACAATGAGGACAGTGATATTACAGACTTCAGAGGGTGCTGGAGTTGCACATGTACGAATACAACTTAAGAACAACCTCGGTGCCTCACACGTAGTAAGCACGTGATAAACAATAGTTCTGCAGCCGTTCCAAATATAGGGCTATCTGATAAGGGAAGAAGGAAGGTGAAAGGAAATCCAGTTCTGTAACATGCACGTTTTTATGTCCAGGAGAAAGGATACTGCTAGACAGGCAGAGAGAGAGAGGGAGAAAGAAGAAAATGGAGGGAGAAAGAGAAGGAGGGAGGGCGGAGGGCAGGACTGAGCACCAATATGTCAACTTTAGGAAGATCAAATTATGGAAACATTTTCTATTCTCATTTTTTCTTTTGCTGATATCCATGCTCTAAATTTTCCTCATTTAACAAATATTACTTCATAATAGGAAAGTGTTGTTAAAGCGAGAGATACAGAACTCCTTCATGGTAAGGCCTTACTCTGCCTCCTGTTCACTCACTGAAACACCAGTGTCGGGAGCCACTAAGGTTCACTCCCTGTCCTGGAGAGTAGATGGAATGACAGGAAGGCTTAGTCCCTGACCCCAGAGGACCTCAGTGGACCCTGAGAAAGAGGTGTGGAGGGAAGAGGCCACTTGTAGGGTTGTCAGGGCTAAAGCAGGGGGACACTAATCCACCCTTTGGAGCTGAGCTCAGGGAGCAGAGAAGGTACCCAGCAGCAATGGCACCTGAAACTGAGCCTTGAAAGTTAAATATGGTAGCTCTGCCCTTGTCTTCTACCTGCTGCCATTGGAATCAACCTTTGAGGGCACCAAACACGTCTTGGTGAGATTTGTCCTGCCAACCCCTAGCATGCAGCTGTGATCCAACGTGGTACTGACAGAATGATTAGTGAGTGAACGTGCGAATGAATGAATGGTTGGGTGGATGAAGGAGAATGGCAACCAACAAGCTTTCCCATTACTTTTTAAGAAACCCTTCCTTAACTGTGGGCATCTCTCCACAGGCTCCTTGGAAATGAACCTCAATAGTTTCCCTCGAGCGGCCAAGTCTGCCAAAGCCTGTGATCTTGCCAAGTTTGAAAATGCCAGTGAGGAGAACAAGATCTCTATATTCCAGCAAAAGCGTGTGCGTGGATGGTGGCCTTTTGCTAAGAGCAAAGAACTCACAGTAAGTGGCAGTTGTAGGAGGTGGGGGCCTGGGGGCAGTTGGAGGCATCATGCTCTTCTCATGAGTCATGTTGTGAACTTCAAGTTAAGTGCCTTGAAGTGACGTGAGTCCTCTATGCAGAGGTTCTGCTGAGAAACAAGAATGTTTATAGCCTCGTAAGTGTATTAAGCCTTCTGTAGCTCAGGAGACGAGTCAGCTGCCATCTACATTGGAGGGGTTTTATATCCTTTGTCCTGAACTTACATTCAGGCATTAAATTGTTTTTCAATATTTCTTGAAATCATGTGCAAAGTCCTGACTAATGTACAATTTCAATGTAACTACCTCATCCCGTCACCCTCAAATGTGAGACTTGATTTAAAAAGTGATCCATCCTTTTACGACTTCCTTGAGAGGATTGCAGCAGGAAGGGGCATCTACCCCTTAGCTTGGGCCACGCTCCGTTGCATGAGCTGTACGAATTTCTGACTTTTTACAAATATTAGGAAGCAAGTTTCTTCTTCCCTTTCTTTCAATGCCCTCATTGATGCTCTGTAAGGAAGAAGGGGTGGCCTTTGTGACCAGTGAGGATGAGAAAAGGCCCTGACGCTGCACAGATGGGCTCTTTTCTCTGCTGGAGGTGGGTGTGCTCCACCTCTGCTTCTCATGCCTTGTGGCAAAAACTCATCCAGGGTAGGTATGCAGAGAGATCTCTCTCTAGCTCTCTCTGTTCTGAGGGTCCAGTGGGTGTGAGGCATGGGTTTTCTTTATACCTCACTGGGTAAATAGCAGCTGCTCATCTGAGCCTATGACATCTAGTTTTCTTATGTTTTCTAGGAGTTTTTCTTTTCCCTCCATTCTCAGTTGATCCCCTAGATTGGTGAGATTGGTGAAGAGACTGAGGCTGCAGCCAGGCTTGGCCTTTCAGTTCAGTTCCCCTCAAGTACTCACTAAGGATTTACTACCTGGGAGCCTCTAAACTTGATTCCAAGCTTCAGGGCTCAGTCCCTGATAGATACTTGATCAGTAATTGTTGGATTAACAAATGAAATCAGAGATGAATGAATCATGGCCTCTATCTTCAACCAGCTCTGAGTCCAGTGAAAGGGACAAATGTCTCAACAACCCAGTCATACTCAAAATAACCAAAGTATATAAGCAGGGAGGGATTCAGTTGCCCTTAAGGGACCTGAAGGGCCAAGCAGGGTAGAGCGTGTGTAAGTTTTTCAAGAACAAAAGACAATTTTCTAGATGAAGAAGAAGGCATGTGTCTTCTCCAAGTGGAGGAACCTGATGGGCACAGGGTGAAGGTACAAAGTAGCCCTGGAGAAGGCCAACCGCCTACTGATCAGACTCCCCAGAATGTAGTACAAGGTCGGGATATGGGGATTGCCTCCAGAAATCCAAATTCTTATCTTTTGACATAATTCTGGTTTCTGTAAATTAGCAAATAGTAATTATAGATGCATGATCATGCATTATAAGTCATCTATTACATTTTGTATCCCTTTAGATTTTGCCAAATGTGAACAGACCCCCCTCTGTTATTTCATTTGACCCTAGTTGACTCTTAATTTTCCATGCCATTGATTTATTTCTCTTTTCATTCAAAAAATATTTACTGGGCATCTATTAAATGACTACCCCTGGAAATAAAATAGAGTAATACAGACAAGGTTCCTGCCATTGTGGAGTCTAAAGTCGAAGACTGACAGGCAGACACTTGCAAAGTGTCACCTGACTCACAGAAGAGACACACCCCCCTACGCTATGTGGACAATGGGCAGAGAAAGTCACAGCAGGAGAAAGAGATCAAAGAAGGACTAGACAGAGACGCAGGGGAAAGATGTGAATGGGTAAAAATATGAGGAAACAGAATCTCAGATAGGAGACTCTTTCAAGAAAGGCAGTTGGTCACTGGGTCAGGTTAAGAAGAAGTGCCCATTGGATTTAGGGGCTGGAGGTTCCTGGCAACTTGTAAAAAACCAGTGTTGTGAATGTCCTGAGCAGCATTGTTCACAATGGCCCCAACATGCAGGGACATTCAAATGTCCATCCACTGACAAACAGATAAAATAATGTAGTCTGTTCGTACACTGGAGTGTTATTCAGCCACAAGGAGGAATGACGTACTGACAGGTGGTCCAGCATGGATGAGCCTTGAGAACACTGGCCAAGTACAAGAAGCCAGACACTGAAGACCACATGCTGTCTGATTTCACTTACGTGAAATGTCCAGAACAGGCAGATCCATAGAAAGTAGATCGGTGCCGGCCAGGGGCTGCAGGGGAGGGGTAGAGAGTCACTGCTACCCGGTGTAGGGTTTCTTTTTCATGTAATAAAAAAAGTTCTGAAATTAAATCATGGTGATGGCCACACGACTTTGTGAATACACTAAAAGCCATGTAATTATGCACTTTAAAAGGGTGAACTTTATGGTGTGTGAATTATATCTCTATCTTTATAAAGCGGCCTTGGTGGAATGACAGAGACAGATCAGCGTGGATTGCTGAGCGAATAGGAAGAGAGGGCGTGAAGAGAGCATGTGTGGACTCTCCGGAAGTCTCCACAATTTATTTCCCCTCTCGCTACTTCCCCTCAGCCATCTTGAGCCACTGTGGTCTGTTGTCCCTTGGCCCCTTCCTGCTCCTTCCTGTACCCTACCTGTCTGTGGACTGGTCCTTTTGACCAGAATCCTTTAGCCCCCTCTCCCCTTGGGAAAACTCCTAGTGCTGAAGTATTTTGAGACTTTTTCCCAGCAGTTGTCCACCGAGAAGGCTTCTGTGATCCCTTCAGCCTGGAGGGTTTGCCCTCATTAAGCTTCCATATCCCTCCTGACACTGATGTTAACTTGGACATGGACTTCACTGTTCTTCTGCTGGGAGCACCCAGAGTCCAGAAAGCATGTTTTCTTTTCCGGCCCTTCTCAGAATTTTCAATGTCTGACATGGTGCCAGGCACATAGTAAATACTCATAAATATTCATTGAATGAATCAATGAATTCAGGAATAGGCAAGTACATGGGCTCCACCATAGGAGAATATGAGGGTTCCTTCTGTTTACTCAGAGTACTGAGCACACAGGAAGTGCTCAGTGGACGTTCTTTGAAAAGGAATCCATCAGCATCCATTGACTTATATGATTATCTAAGTGTCCGCTTAGAAGCTAGAGAACAATATCCTAGAGAAATAGACAGAAGATAACTTTTTTTTTTTTTTTTTGGCCATGGCTGGGTTTGAACCCACCATCTCCGGTATATGGGGCCGGTGCCCTACTCCTTTGAGCCATAGGTGCTGCCCAAGAAGATAACTTTTAATGGCAGGAAGATCAAAGGATAGTGGCAGGTAGTTTGGGGACGCCATGGTGAATGGATGAAGGGACATTGGGGCTGTGGCAGTCTGTCTTCCCGGATCCATAGCAGCATCTGAGCCTGGAATCTGTACCCCACTTGCTAGGTACCAGAGTCGGGCCATTCCCACAGTCTTTTCCCTTCTCTCTCTGCTCACCTCACTGTCCCTGCATTACCAGAGCCTGGGTATGTTAGGATAGCGTAGTAGTCTGAATTCATTTGCCTAATAGTTTTGTGATGGCTGGGCCGTAAGAGAGGCATTTATGTGGGAAATGTACTTTCTGGTTTGATTGACTCAAAGCAGAGTTTTTCTGCTCTTGAGCTTTGAACAGTCCATTTGGAGGCTCTTCTGCCTTTGCTGTCCTGAGGGAGAGCCAGCAGGATCACTCAAGCCAGGTATGTTCCTACCATAAGAGAGGAGCCTCCTTCGTGGGGACTCACACATTTTGACTAACTTAAGATTCTACAGAAAACTTCTGTGCATCAAAAAAATGCACAGAAGTTAAAAGTATCAAAAGCTTTCTGGATTACTTTAGGGACTGTGATTAATAATAGTGAAATGGGTAGGTGGCAGTCTAGAATGGTCCCATGGCAGCAGATCAGCAGTGGGTTCAAGGCCAGCTTGGGCTTAATGCCTGGCTGCATTATTTATTTAGCAGCTGCACGACCGTGGGCAACTTTCATCTCCCTGAGCCTCAGTTCCTTGTCTCTCAAAATAGGGAAAATGTAAGTATGTATCCCATGGAGCTGTTGTGACAATGAAATGAGACAGAATCTGTGTACCTGGAACTTCCTAGGGGCCTCTATAAATGTCAGAACTTAGCTTAGCTGTGACTTTATCGTTTTCACCAATGTCTTTTCCCACCTCTTTCTGCTGGCCCAAGATGAGGAAATCCCTCAAACCTGAAACATTTAAACATTTTAGTCAATAAATAACATCTAATCCTTAGGGATTAACCTGTTGGTAGTACAGAAAGGTCAGGGGAAAGAATAGAACCTCTAACAACATACTTTGGACCCCTCCCTGCATGATTCTCCTGAAGAATTGGCCAAGGTGAAGGACTTTAACAGGAGATTGTTTTAAAGGCTCCTTTAGTAATTATGAAGCTTACGATGAAATTCCTTTGTTTTATCCAATGTTGAGTTTCCTCTTCTGAGTACAGGTTATCACGTTATTGTTTCAGCTATCCACGTGTCCAGCGTGGCTTTGGTAGAGGCATCCCAAAGCCAGAGGATAGTGTAGTGATCTGAATCCACCTGCCCCCGGAGCTTGCTGTCTTGCAGGGAAGACAGACAAGAGAAGCAATCAGCAATCACCAGCTGGCAGAGTGGAGAATGCCCTGACTGTGGAAATAGCAAGTGTGCCTATATGAACTGGCTGCCAAAACCAGCTCTGAAAGAGGAATGTTCAAACTGGCAATGGTTAGACCACACAGAGCTCTGACCGCTGCAAACACAGCCTTTGCAGCAATCTACTCAAATGGGCAGGACTTGGTCACTACTTGTCCCTCTGCTTCCAGATTGCTCTTCTAACTAATCACAGGTGACACACCAGGCTTAGCTTGCTTTCAGTATCCCCCCTGCCAGCATCTTTCAACACACCTGAAGCCTTCTCTTCTTTCATGGCAAAGATTCCTGTCTACCCACCTGTCGTTGACTCAAACTCAAGTGATGGTGGCTGACTCTTTGCCTATAGCGACGACCTCTGAATACATAGCCTCTGTTTGTTCTCACTTGGGTGGTCTTTGTTGATTTCCACAGCCCCAAACATTTAATGTATATCAACTAAATTATCTGCTAAACTCCCATGATATATATATATCTTCTCAGTCCTCATTTTATAGATAAGGAAACTGAGGCACAGAGAGGTAAGTTGCCTCATGCCCCACAGCTAGGCAGGGGAGGATGAAATTTAAACCCAAACAATATGCCTCTACAGTTCTTGGTTTTAACCACTGTACAATACTTCTTTTTTTCTGGCAGAAAGTTGTGGAAACAGAAAGGACACTCAGCTTGGTCCTGGGGTCCTCAGCAATCTTAACCATGAAAGTGAAATTTGAGGTGTCCTCTTGGATTTGGGGAAATATAAAGGCGGTCCAGAAAGTGTCCAGCCATTATTAGTACCATTTTTCATATTACATGGATGGATACCCTCTGGACAGCCCTTGTATAATTTAGAACAAAAATTTCTCCCCATTCAGAAAACCTCTCCACAAAGGTGGTAGAGAAAAAAAAATAAAAAGGTTTTCTATGGCGTGATCCTTAAACCAGAATGTGATGTGTATTGCAAGCAGCCCTCCAAGAGATTGCAAAAACCAAAGAAATTTCACCGTTTCATACAGCCGAGCAGCTGTTCCCCGGTATGTCTTTTCAAGATCAACAACTCTCATCCTCAAGTAAAAGGATTTTGCATCACCTTGTGCAACATACAGCTCATCCTGATAATGGGGGTGACCATCTATATTACCTGATTAGCTTTACCTAAAAGAAAAAGGAACTTCTCAAGTGTTTATGACAAGAGAAACTTGTCAACTTGGAGACAAGTTCTTATTTATTTTGCAACTTGGAGAAAATTAGGCTTCAAGCTATGCTCCTGCCCAGAAACTGTGAGTTAGGATAAAGTGTGTAAACACTGACTCTCTGAGTGTTTACAGTTCAAAGAGAAGCCTCCCAGGTCTTTGAAAAAGACCTTCCCTACTGGGTGTCAAAGGCAAACATCCTATTTAGCTTTTAAAAGGATTCATATACATTTCAAAGAGAGAGAAGGAAGTTGTAATTACAACTTTTCTAAAGTAAGTTCTCTAAGAAAAAGAAAGAGAGGGAAATCACTTTCCTTATTTTCCACGGGAAGAACTAGGCCTCTTATCTTTAATTTGTATTTGCCCTTGCAGGTAAGAGTTGGCCTCATCCTCACCCACATAGGTAGCCCCTGGCTGACCTCAGCATGCAACCTCGTTGACAGCCATGTGTTGGCCTGCTGGGGCAGATCCTATTCTCGTTCCTCTTAAGTAACCAACGACCATGTTGAGGGAGCTAAACCTCCAATAAATTCCTTCTAGTGTGGTAGGTAGCAAGTTAGGTGACCCCAGAGTAAAGTGAAGCAATGGAAAACCTGGGCTGCTCCCGGGGGCACTTCCTGGCCCCAAGTCTCAGTTTCCAGCAGGCTGGCTCTGATTCCAGCCCTGCAGGGACTCTCCTCCTGTTCTTTGAAGCCGGTGTTCAGAAGTCACTGCCCTCGTGCTCCAGAGTCTGGCAGGCAAGAGAGGGTTTGTTTACCGTCACTGCCACCTGCCAGACTTATTTTTAGAACTGCTTATCAGTACCCCCAGGCGGTGTCATTTAGACATTTGGATCACACAGCTCCTAGTGTGGAATGCGGCTGTCCTCACAGCAAGTGACAAACAACCCGGGGGGAATAGCTGAGGAATGGGGACCCTCAGGAGAAGGAAAGACATGTCTGTTGAGCATGTTCTTCATCCTGAAACACATCGCAGGGCACATTTCATGTGTCTGGTCCCAATTAATCCTACTAAAAGCCAACTGTAAAGAAATCACTGCTTTAAAAGAGATCAGGAATTTTTTTTTTTTTAACAGGCTAATCTTATAAATCTACAGATTGCCCAAAATAGTCACAGGACTAAAATTAAAAGGAAGGTTTCTGTGCTAACAGTTTAGTGTGAAAAAACAGTCAGTATTTACTACAGCTTCACACACACATACACACACGTATGCTAGGTGCTAAGAGTTTGACAGTGAGTAAGACAAATTCCCAGCATCTGGAAGTTCACAGCTTACACACACACCATTTAAATAATATGTAGCAAAATCCATTCTCTAGGAGTAGAGAGGAGAGCAATATTTTTGTATGAAGGTTATTTTTAAGATAGAGTGTATAATATACATTCATAAGACATTTAAAAGGCATGAAAAGGTAGAAAGGAAGAAATAACACTCATAGATGATAGATAGATGATAGATAGATAGATAGATAGATAGATAGATAGACCATTTAAAGAAAACTGTTGCTAATGGTTTGGTTATTGACAGTATTTTCTCTACATGTAAATTTCATTTACCTTCACATAGTAATCATTCCACATTTAAAATAGTGTCTTCTTCATTTTGTTTTACTCAGCAGTGTAATCAGCGTCCACCTATGCTTATATTATATCAATTATAATTGATAATTATATTATCAATTAACTCTTTGTGGTCTCAAAATAGAAATGTCACAGTGTAATCATTGAGATTTTCCTCAAGAATTTATTAATTTAGAAAATTTGAACACACAGAAAAGTTGAAAGAATGGGACCATCGATCTACCAGCTGGATTCAATACTGCTAATATTTTGCCATATTTAGTCTACATATTTGAGTATATGGATGAGTGTATGTGGTATCTATTTTTTTCATTGAACCATTTAAGAATAAGCTGTAGACATCCTGGCACTTTACCCCTAAGTCCTTCAGCAGGTATCTCCTAAGAATCCAAACATTCTCCTACATAACCACAAGGCACATCACATATAACAAGGTTAATAATGATTATTTAATATAATCGGATTCATACCATATTTCTGTCTCCATCCTACAAAGGATACCAGGTTGCTCCCAACATGTCTTTCACAGCCATTTCTTTTTCAAGATACGATTCCCTCATTGTTCACATCTTACTTTTGGTTACTCTTTTTGATCTGTTTTGTTTTAAGGACTCTGGATTTCCTCCCCCCCCCCATGACATTAACTATTTCATAAGACTAGGCCTGATTTATATGGTTGCTTATCTTCTTCTCTGTTCCCTATATTTCTCATGAACTGGAAGTTAGGTCCAACAGCTTCATCAGGTTCCAGTTAAATGTTTTGGGGGAAGAATGTGTGATACATGCTTTTATTTACTCCACAGGGAATTATGCCTAGAGGTGGTCAGGTGGTCTCACTGTTAGTGGTGCTGCATTTGCTCCCCTGGGTATGTTGATAAATACAAGATCTCTGCATAGAGAAGATACATGTTGGCGTGGGGAATCCCTATCCTGCCACCAGCTGTCACAAATGGTTTTAGCAACCACTGGTGATCTTGATTAATTCAGTTGTTTCATTGGTGTTTCAATTAAAATGATTTTTTTCTAACCCATTCTTCCTTCTTCCTTCTTTTCTTCTATCTGTACATCTGTCTATCTATCATATTTTCTCTATTTATTAGTCAGCATTTATCTGCTAAGAAGAGCTTTCCCTCATCAACTGGAAATAAATTATAGCCACTCTCCTTTCCACCCTCCAAAAAGGCAGAGTACATACTTAATTGTGTCCCTTAATTATGAAATTTGAGAATCAAGAGTTGATGTAGAAGTCACATCAAATGATGGCAAAGGAGACTTTTTTTCTTGCCTTTTTTTTTTTATATCACTAGAGACTCATATTCCTAAAAAGATGGATATTGTCTAGTGCTGTCCAGACAAGGACCTAAAAATCAAATCATTCAGTAGCAAAGAAGACTCCTGGCACCTGGGTCCTGGTTTCTAAATACCTAGGATCTCTGGAGAGAGAGCTGACCATGGGCCTAGGGAAGATAAAATCTAAGATGAGTCTGGTCTGAGCCAGCTCATTAGGGTATATAAGACAACTCGAAAGAATAATGGTTGTGCTTTGTACAGAAAGCTTTTTCTGAGTTTTGCATAATTACCTTAATACAGCTACCCAGAAATGGATTTCCTAGGTTCAGCATATGTCTATATAAGATTGTGTATGTGTGTGTGTACAATCCTTTTCCTGAAGGATTTTGCCAGTCTACTTTTTGTCTTTGTGTGAGAATCGTCATCTAATACCAGTGAGGGTTGTGATTTAATAAGCAATAATTATTGAAGAAGGAGTATGGCTCTGAACACAATCACTTCTCAGCCTCCCCAGACATCCGCTGTCTACACAAGGTGAAGTTTGAAACCCATAAATAACATACAGATCAGAGATCAGAGTCTTTCCAAAGACCTTTGCTGATAGGTTTCTCCCGTCCACAGATATCATTAGGATAATAGTCTCTCAAACTGTCCATTTTTTTCAAGCTCTAATTTTAAATTACATTTGGAGGATATTATTAGCTTCAGACTTCTACTTGGTGCCAAGCTGAATGCTGATGATTGAAATAGGACAAGAATCCTGTGTGGAGAGAGATAGGCAGTGGGCAGCAGCATATAATCAGAGTGTGTCCGTAAATGCTGTCCCCGTGCAGCGCCGCCCCAGGCCTGACAAATGCATTACATCACAGTGGTTCTCAACCTTCCTGATGCCACGGGCCTTTAATACAGTTCCTGTGGGTCGTGACCCACAGGTTGAGAACTGCTGCATTATGACCACTGAGGCAGGGGGGACTCTGGAGCAAGGCTCCTCGTGATAATAACAGCTCCCTCCTATGCCTAGGGCAGAATGAATTTAATAAACTCTGCCTGCCTTTTCTTTGCATTTTTTCCCCTGTTGGAGTCTGGGTCTGTGGGACTTCTCTGGGCAGATGTTCTTTTTCACCGAAGTAGGTATTTCTGTTGATGAAATAGCATTAGAGGTAATAATTATTATCTCGTAAGGGCTTTCTGCTTAGCACTGCCTGTGTGTTATTTCATTTATTTTTCAAAGAAATCTTATGGGATACACGCTGTTAACATCCCCAGTGCAACGAGACTTAAAGACAGCAAGGAAGTTAGTTACCCAAGGTTGCACGGCTAGTAAAATGTACAGCCTCGTTTCAAATGCAGATCTGTCCGCACCAAATCCTATTCACTCCGCTATTGACAATGCTCTACTGTACTGTAACATATATCACATATATGTATATTCCTTAAGCTATCCAAGGCCAGCCCGTAGATGAAGGTCAAAAGCAATACACTAATGGAAGAGCAATAGCAACGATTATAGGGTTCCTCTGGAACATTTCAGAAAAGGCACATTTACTCACTTTTAGAAGAAATAGCCTACCTTTTTTCGTCAACAAGGGGCCATTGGACATAGAAAAACAAAAGAATGAGATGTGGTTTCAGAGGACCTAGGTGCAAGTCTTGGCTTTGTAGCACAGTTAGCAAACATCAACAAGCCTTGATTTCTATGGCTGCAAAATGAGGGAATAAAAATGCTACCTACTTTGCCGGGTTGTCAAAAGGTTTACATGGAACAATGCATGCGTGAGGCACTGTGGTGCAGGTTATGGGGTGCTATGGCTGACCTTACTGTTATAAAGAACAAGGGGGCCACTGTGATCCTCTTACTCTCATTCTAACTTGTTCTCTGTTGATTTCTATCCTCTTTTCTAAGCAGTCTGCAGCTTAGCAATCAGTTAGCTCCTGTTAAGCTGACTGTCCTTCAAATTACTGGAGTTGGATAAAGCTCCTAGGGTATAGATACTGCTTAGTGGAACTTTTATCACCTTGTCACCTGAAAGTCCTTTGCATATTGGAAAATCATCTGCCATGACTTTTGGAGGAGTTTCTTGGACTTCTTCCAGACATCAAGTCTTTCAAGGTCTTTAACTCTTCCTTTCATAAATCAAAGAAGTTAGAACCAGAAAGGTCTAGAGAGTATCTGGATATTTGACAAATGAGGTAACTGGGACCCGAAAAGACAAGTGCCTTTAGGTGGTGATTATGAAGAAGGTTGTGGAATCACCTCATGTTAGAGTTGGGAAGGGCTTTGTAGAGGTTCTAGTCCCATTATTTGGCAAACTGATGGGTAAGCCGGGAGGCAGCCTGCTACAAGGGAAGGAGCATGCACTTGGGTATCATACAGACCTGGGTCCAAACTCCAGTCAGTTGTCTTATTGCCGATGTGACCTTCAAAAGCATATTTAACTCTTAAGACCTTATTTTTGATCTATAAAAAGAAGATTTACCGTGCTTGTTTCTATGATAGATAGATGATAGGTAGATAGATAGACATATAGACAGACAGAACAAATGAAACTGGAATGAATAAGCAATCAGTAAAGCATTGCAATTACAGTTAGACTTATATTATTATTACTCTGTATTATTACATAATAATATAAGTCTAATTACAGTTAGACTTATATACATTCAAGTATAATTACAGTTAGACTTATATTATTATTACTCTACTCTTATATTGTTATTACTCTATAGATGTGTAGAGGAGAGATGGCAATCAAGAGCGGCTTTATATTATTTCTTTCCCAGGGTTTTAAAATATTTTTTGAGTGCTCATACATTCAAGTCATTGCCTATGAGGCCAATATTTTTCAGCATGAAGGAGAGATGACATCCATACATAAAATGTATTCACATACGTTTTAAAGAAACGTTTCTGGATCATATTTAATACTGCTCTGAATTGGACCAGGGTTCTAGTTCACAGAGTAAATGAGACCATCTAGTTCTAAACTCATGACTTCACCTGTAAGAAAGCCCGCTGCGCTCGTTAACTAATTCAGACAGCCATGCCCCTCCCTCTCTTCTCCTGCCCCTTACCCCAAGTACTCTACTCCTTTCTAATTTCTCCTTTGATTACATTGTCATGGCTGTCAGCAACCAAGCCTATTTGTTTCCTTGTTGTTGCTTTTTTTAGGGTAAGTGGGTAAGTCAACACAAGATTGGCTCAGCAGACTCTTAGACCTTTTTACTCAGAAGTCAAGTAATGCCCCAACCACATGAGATTCATTCACAGAGAGGAGCTTTAACAGTGACCATATGTGCTGAGATACGGTGATGACACTCCATTCTCCCTCTAGTTCTGCCTCCTTCTTATCCTGTTGAATAAAACCAAAAAAGGCAAAAGGAGAGAGGGTCTCCTCTGCCAAGAACAGTAGTTCCAGGAGATCTGGGATTCTATTTTTCTTCAGTGTTAAGCCACCAGTGCCTAAAACAGTGGCTGGCACACAGAGAATCCCCTGAAGTCGTGAATGAGTGAGTGAACAAGAGAGAATGAATCAACTTTTTCAGAGGTCTTATCTCATCCTTTGATAATCCAAGATGTATGTCACGACTAATAACTTTGGTATAGCGCTCTAAAAAAGACTATTTCTCACAATTTTCAAGCCACGTAGGCTGTGTCTTGTTGAGGAAGCAGGAGGAGGGAGGGAGTGCTATCAGAAAAGGATAATTTTAAAACAATTAGTAGGGACAACAAAAGGAATAAAGGATGACAGAAAAGCCATCTGGCAAATGTAGGCCATCTCCACCAATTTCCTCTTGAGAATTGGCAGAGAACAAAGACTATAGCAGATTTGAAAGGGTCTGCCACTCAAATAATTAGTCTCCTTTCTAATTCCTATTGTTTCTACAATTAATACTATTTTATCAGGTATTAAATGCCACCTAAAAGCACTTGTCATTCTCGTCATTTTCCTGGTCCTTTTCATCTACACCTTGCCAGAATGGTAGATGTGACTGAGTACTGTATGCCTGTGTAGTACCCACACCTTCCACAAAACCTCACAGTAATATCATTCTAGGGCTTTTATTATTCACAAAAATGGCTTCTCCCAGGACCAAAAAGGCAATAATATTTCTCAAAATAAAGCAGCAGAAGAGTCCAAATACTTCATGGCATTCTCCAACATGGTAAATATTTCTTCTAGAAGGTTGTCATTGCCCCTGCGGGTCTCTGTGACTTGAAACTGCAGCTTTCACATCTTCACGCAGGGCAAAGTTGAAGCTGAGTTCCACCTGGTTACGGCAGAAGAAGCTGAGAAAAATCCTGTTGGGAAAGCCCGGAAAGAGCCAGAGCCCCTGGCCAAGCCCAAGTGAGTAGAGTTATGGGTGGGAACATCAGAAATGGGAAGAGGCTTTGCAGCCCCCAGGGGACAGAGGATGAAGGCATGTCTTTTTTTTTTTTTTTTTATAATTTTATTGAATCATAATTCTGTACATTGGTGCAATCATAGGGCACGATTCATATACATTCAGAAATGTTTTGATCGTACTGTTACAGATAGCCTTCATGGCATTTTCTTGATCACTA
>CAUYON010053445.1:0-11008 GCA_963573935.1 Arctocebus calabarensis | reverse complement strand
GTGTCAAAATCTTTGGTCATTTGGTCTTCGAATTCCTTGACTTATTGAGACAATTTTTGAAATGCTCCCAGAATTTCTAATTTCATTTTTTCTTCTATTTTATTGATCTTGTTTGCAATCCAAATTCTGAATTCGATTTCTGACATCTCAGCCATCTGTTTATGCATAGGATCGTCATTTGTGTCCACCAAATTGTTCCTTGGGAGGGTTGATCTACTCTGGTTGTTCATGTTTCCAGAGCTTTTCTGCTGCTTCCGCCCCATATTTATTTTGCACCATTTGGCTGGGTGAGTAGGTAAGGATAAGTTGGGTTGGGGGTCCTAGGAGTAGTGATTGACCAGTCCTTTCTTTGCCTGTAAGCTGGAGCTGGTGTTTATACCTTTTCCCCTAGAGTTTTGCCAACCTGTACTTTGCTACTGCCTGCGCAACTGGGGGCCTTCTTGATGTGGTGGGGTTAAGTGGCTCTGTCTTATTTTCAGCTGGTCTCTGTCCTACCCTAGAGAATTGGTTACTCTGTGTGGGAATCTGAGCTGTGGAGGAAAACCAGCAGTTAGGTCACCCCCCCCTACAACAATTCCACAACAATTGGAAAGGCAAATCAAACCTTCCCACTAGCACACACCCAGTGTACAACATTGGAAAGTCCTCGGGTGATAGGTCCAGTTGAAGAGGTCCAAATCAATTGTCCCAGCCAGTACCAACCTCAATTCAAAGAGTTGAAAAGTCTCTGGTGACTAGACAGGAGAAGTCTGCTGGCAGGTTTGGTATAACTCGCTCCAGGGTTCTGTGAGCTCAGGAGGGCCCTCCCAGGCAGTAAATTAGCCTGGAAAGGTTGATGCCTCCTTCCCTGCCTTGCCCCTCTGTCACACCCAGTCTCTGGTAACCCTGCAGGGCTGTGATCCAGTTCCCTCCAATGAGCAGATGCTCTAGAGGTTTGCACTTGCCCAGGTCACATGGGGCTCTGTGGCTCTGCAGCCAGTCCACCATTTATGTCGGTGTTGGCAGTGGGGAAGGTGAGGCCTGACAACCTGGGTACTTGATAGGGGCTGGGGCAATTCACTCAGTTCCAGCCCTGTCCCTGATTGATGTAAAATAGATGAAAAAGCTGATAGAACAGAACAAGTTTGCAGAATTTCTGTCCTGTGGAAGAGACTCTGGGATGCTAAAAGTCCTGACTCAGTCTGTGAGCTTCAGCCCTTTGTCTTAGCTGTCATCCCCTGAGGCCCAGGTGTGGCTGAAATTTAGCAAAGCTTTCTCAGCGCTGGGGCTTGGTGCCTCAGGGGACCGCCTCTCCACTTCGGCCAGCCACCTCTTGGTTCACTTTCCTTTCACCACTCCCGAGCCGGGAAAACAGCAAAGACAAGTAACAGCCCTGTCCACACCCCTCCAGAAAGTGTCCAAGAATCTGGACTCCATGGGGGACAGACCTCCACCTCAGGGTGAGAGTGGAGGGGAGTGCCAGTAGTTCCAACTTGCAGGTAGAGAATACATACAGTTTTTATACAGCTTTATGCCTGGCAGGATAGTGCTGCAGCACCCTAGTAGGGGAAGGAGGTCTAGTTTTTAGAGGGTCTCTCCCATGGGGGTAGAGAGGGAGGACATCTGAACTCTGCTCACTTGTTTGTATGGAGGTATGGAGTATACTGCAAGCAGTTCTCTTGGAGGAGGGGACTCTTGTCTGCTTAGTGATGTGCTCTGTACCTTTTATTTGTATCCTTGGGGGTTGCAGGTCGCTCCAGCAGGGTTGATGTGCGTTCTTCGACCTTTGCTTTTGGCTCAGTTCCAAACCGTTGGCTTTCTTGCTAAATTTCTCTCCTTTAACTCTCCTTCTTGACGGGAGTGTCTGCAGAAAGCTGGCTACAGACCGCCATCTTGGCTCCTCCTCAACCACTGAAATCTTGATGGAATTCAGCTCCCAGTAAAGAAGCAAAAGGAGGACAAACTTTCCTTCCCCCAACCTCTGGGAGGCAAAGTATATGGGCAGGTGACACTGGCTCAGCAATTTGAACACTTCTTCCAGGGATGTTGACATGGAAGATAATGGGGAAGACAAAGTGGACAAAGCAGATTTAGTTTTGCTTACAGCATACAGTAGTGACTGCAATGGCATCCAGTGGTTTCTCCCACTACAGTAGGATGCAGTGGCAGAGGTGTCTCACGGTGGGGTAATGGATGGAGCCAATGGCTGCTCTGAGCAGCCAGGCAGGTTCTGGGAATTGACCCCACCTGATACTCTGCTGCCTCATTTTCTTGCTTCCACCTGTTTAAGAATCCTGATCTCCAGTTTTCCTGGATAGTTTTAAATCCTTTGAATCCTTGAATCCTTCCAGGGAAACCCATATCTGCTTAAATTAGTCATAATTGATTTATCTTCCTTGAAAGCAGAAACAATTTCTCATCCTTGTATGAGTAATCCTAATAGTTACAAGATCAGTTACAAGTTGACCTTTGTCAAAGACAAATGGAACTGTCACTAAATGAGAAGCTAATGTATCATTCAGTCTCATAACTAGGCAGGAATAGCACCGACTTCTTAATTGACCTGCAGCAGAAAGCCAGGTGAGAAAATCTAACCAAGAATGGTCCAGAGTTTATTCTATTCTTAGGTATAGAATGAAAAAATGTGCAGATTGGAATCCCAGCTGTGAGTGAAGAAGCTGCCTGTCTTATCCCTCAGTTCCTAAATTTCCTCTTTGTTATTGTTAAATTCTACCCTTAAGTGTTATAGTCACTCTTTTGCACATACCCTCAACTTCCCAACTTTAATGTAACCATCGACATCCAAAATTTTACCCACTCACAAAGCTGGAGAAAATTCACACAACCCTGCTGAAAGTCTTAGTTGAAATTCATGACTTTGCACAGTTAAATTCATAACCTCCAGTAGGCCCTGCCAGAGTCTGTCCACTTGCCTACTTTCTCATTTTTTATCTTGTCAGTTCTTCCGTAAGCTTCTATCATCCCTTTGGAAATAGATGGGGAAGGGATGGGCAGGGAGCACTGCTGGACACCAGTGTATGCTGAGAACTTGTCACTTCCTTATACCTGTGCCAGGATGACAACAACCCTCTCAATGAAGGAACACACAGTCTCTGTGGCCACCATGAAATTTGGATTCAGTGCCAGGTGTGTTTATAAGAGTTAACAGTCAAGGTTGAGGCCGTGGAATGTGAAAGCTACTCCTCTCTGAGGAGGAAGCAATTAGTCCATGAGCAACGGAGTTTGGGTGAGGCTCCTCCTAGTGGGGCAAGGGGCAGGGACCATCATCCACACATCCCCATGCAGTCCCCTGGCCCACTGTGTAAGCAACACGAATGAGCTCTCAGGGACTCTTTCAGACAGTCCCATGCTTGTCCCTGCATCTCATCACTCCCTGCTGATGACATTGCTTTGCTGACAGAGCTAAAGTCATGTATGAGAAGGAAACTGCCATAGCTCCCACCATGGTGAATCTGAGTCCAGAGGCTCTGTCTTTCCTTCTGCTATGTCAAAGTATTTTATTTTTAACAGCCTTATTGTGATCTAATTGACATAACATAAACTGCACGTGTTTAAAGTGTATAATTTAGTAAGTTTCACATAGGCATATCCTATGAAATCATCACTCCCAAAAGTTTTCTTGCAGGCCCCTTTGGGGCCCCTTCCTCCTTCTTGTCCCATTCATCTCAGCTCTCGGCAAGCACTGATCTGCTTCTGTCATGATAGATGTTTATGTTTTCTAGAAATGTATCACATGAACTCATACTGTATGTGTTCTTTTCATATGGTTTCTTTCAAGCTTCAGAATTGCTCTGAGATTCATCCATGTTGTTGTGTGTGAAAGGTGTAAAGGATTGCACCCAGAGGCAAAACCACAGCTGGAGAGAAGTTTAGATCAGCTTTATTGAAAAAGGGGAAGGTAACCCACGTGGACAGTGCAAAGATGGTGCCTGGGTCCAAGGGCAGTTAGATACCCCTTTTAAGTGGGGCTGTGGGTTGTGGGCACATTCCACAGGTCGCATGTCAAATTAGGGTCTTTGGTGAGAAGTTCTCAAGGGGCTAGTAAGATCCTTTGTGTCTTTGTCTTAGGAGAGAAAAAGGAGGGGGAGGGGAAAAGCGTTTCTGTGTTGGGGGACTGCATTAGGACCCCCAACACTATGTTACCGAGTAGTTCATGCTTTAGTTGAGATATATTCCCTGGTGCCAATATACTACAATTTTGATTAACCCATTTACCACAATTTGAGTTATATTTAACTCATGCTAGTTTTGAGCCTGGGGCCTGATGAAGCACATAAAACTGACACATTTCTGTGGCCCCAAGGAAAAAAATTTTTTCTAGTGCAGTAGTCAATGTGTTAAACATTTTCTGCTTCAAGTATGGTCCCTGGATGGGTAATACTGTCCAGAACGCTGACTCTCAGTCCTCACCTCAAGCTGCTGAGTCAGAGTCTGAATTTAACAAGATCCACAAGAGGGTTGTATACCCCATTGCATCAGGAAATGTGCCTCTTGACTACATAGACAGCTGAAGAGTAACCCGTCTCCATTCCTTGATTCTTCTATTTATGATTTTGTTTGTTCTCCAGTATTAAACATCTCTATTCCAGGAAAGATCCTGGAGAAGCAAGACAGTATAGTCCCTGCCTTAGACGAACTTTGGTGTCTACTGGGGGAACAAAGACATTAGATGTAAAAGGTAAGTGGAAGTTCAGAGATTTTGAGGACTTAAAAAACCCCAGTGTTTGCTCTGGACTTGTGGAGAAAGAATGAGAGCAAGAGTGCATGAGAAAAGAGCGAGAGAGAAAGAGAGAGCGCGAGCGAGCATGGAGAGATGGAAGTAAGGGTGCGACCCTGCAGCCTTTGTGGACCATGATGAAATTATGGACTTTACCCACCAGCAGAAGAGCATCCTTTAGTGTAAATAGTAAGGGCATGAACTCTGCCATTTTCCAGCTGTGAGACCTTGGGAAAGTTGCTCAACCTTTCAGCAACCCAATTTTCTCATCTGTAATAGGAGAACATCCTAGTAGTCTATCCCATAGGACGATTCTAGGATTAAATGAGTTGATGTATTTAAAGAGCTGTTAACAGTGAATAGTGCATGAGAATTTGCGATTTTTTTTTTGAGACAGAGTCTCACTATATTACTCTGGGTAGAGAACTATGGTGTCACAGATCACAGTAACCTCAAGCTTAAGCCTTAAGAGATTCTTTTGCCTCAGCCTCCCAAGTAGTTAAGACTACAGGTGCCTGCCACAATGCCTGGCTATTTTTTGGTTGCAGTTGTCATTGTTGTCTGGCAGGCCTGGCCAGATTCAAACCTACCAGCTCTGGTGTATGTAGCTGGGGCCCTGGCCACTGAGCTACAGGCACTGAGCCAAGAATTTGCAATTTTTGTTGTAGAGTTTTAATCAGGAGAATAACAGGGGTCTGACTCTATTGTCCAGGCTAGAGTACAAGGGGCAATCACACATCACAGCTTCTTTACGGCCTTGAGCTCCTAAAGCTATCTTCCTGCTTTAGCCTCCCAAGTTGGAACTCCAGGTGTAAGCCACCTGACTTAAAAAAAAAAAAAAAAGTTCTGTAGAGTTGGGATCTCACTATGTTTTCCAGACTTGTCTCAAATTCCTGGCCTCAAGTGATCTTCCCACCTTGGCCTCCCAAAGCACTGGGATTTCAGACATGAGCCCCTGTACTTGGCTAGGTTTTTCTTTTTTTGAGTCCTTTTGCTTTTTCTTCTCTTGCCTGGAAAGCCATTCTTCTCCTGACACCAGAAAACTATTAATCTATATTTTATTCTAGTTTTTATGATTTAATTAAAATAATAACTCTGACTCTTTTGAAATTTGTTTTGATATATGGTGAGAAACTCAGAACATTTTTCACCCTCAAATGGTTAATGAATTGTTCCTGCATCATTTATTGAGTGTTCTGCAAATTTCTCATTAATTTAAATGCTACTTTAATCAATACTAAATTCTTAGGTAGGCTCATGCCTGTTTTTCAGGCTTTTTAATTCTTTCATAGTTATATCTATTCTTCTGCACTGTTTTAATTATTATAATTTTACAATCCATTTCATATTTTGTAGATAAAATCCATTATTTATGCTTTTGGAATTTTTCTTTAATATTCACCTTTTTAATTTTTCTATTCAAAGTTTAGATTAATGTTTTTAAATTCCAGAAAGTTTCCAGCTAAGTTTTAATTGCAATTCTATTAAACTTTCACTTGACTTTTAAGCAGAATTAATAGATTTGTAATATTGCTTTCCTGTCCTTGAAGATGGTGTATTCTCTAAATATGCAAGTCGTGCCTTTATTTTGCTGCTACTTAAAATACTTCTGCATATATCTTAAAAATCTTATTCCTAGATGAAAGAATATCTCTATCTGTCTGTCTGTCTGTCTATCATCTATCACCATGGTTCTCAACTGGGGGTAGTTTGTCTCTCAGGGGGCATTTGGCAATGTCTGGAGATTTAAAAAAAAGAAAAAAATGTGCAGATTATGTAAATCAGGTGTGGTATTAAATGACAAAAGGTATATCCTAATTTTTGTATACAAATTATCATTTTTCATTGGCAACATTGCAGGTAGGAAAACTTAAAAACATAGCTCATTCTATTTCTGTCATAGGGTGGCATATTACACATATCCTAAACATTCTTTTAGAAAATAATGCTGCACGTTAAAGAAATGTATGTATGTGTGGTTTTATGGCAAAAAAGGCTCAGCTTACATTTTTTTCTATGAACTGTGTGTGTGCTTAAAGCATACTGTTGTGGTATAGCTAAGGAGGTATCACCCTTTTCCTCCACTTACCAAAATACAACTTGGCTGAGTGCTGGCATGAAGAGCTAACATTTGTGTTACTGCTTACACTTCCACAAAATGTAGTATATTTTTATTAAAATTAGTAACCATTTCAATGTTTTTTAGGACATTAAATATTAAGATGTAACATGAGAATGGAAGGCTGTACATGAGAAAGGCAAATAGGCATACACAACATTACACACTATGGTCATTTTTCCTGCAACACTGTAACAGGTCTCCTAAAGTCCATCTCCCAGAAAATAAAACAGCTTCTAAACTTTAAACCAAAATTAACTGTGAAGTTCACGGTCATGTATTGATGCTTCTTCACATAGAATTGTGAAGAAGCATAGAATTCAGGTTCACATAGAATTCAGATGTAGAATCATGATCACTGCCTTGTTGGAGGGAGAGAGGGGTCTAGAAATCAATATTTTTAAAAAGCCCCCTAGGTGTTTCTGATGTGCAGCCACAATTAAGAAACTGTGTGATAACCTATTGCTCACATTCTACCCTAAATTGCTTTTTCCCAAAGGAGTTATGTTCCCATCTTTTTAAAATAAAATAAGTCATCATAAATGAAGACTTACCACACACAAAAAAGCTATTTAATAATAGACAACTACAGAAAACCTGTAATTTTTCTGGAAGAGAAAATAATCTTCTGCTTAAATATCTAATTACCTAAGAATCATTAGTGTGAACAAATATACCACATTTCGTTACAGCATGAGTTTTTACTTTAAGATATTTATATGAGGAATTTTATCAGTGACTCTCCCCATATCCATGCCTGCAAGGTGAAAGCCATAATAAATTTCAGGTCAGAGATATCTTCAATGTAGAGGAAAATTATAGTTCACCTTTGCCTAAATTTTTTTTTCTAGGCAAAGTCTTACTATGTTGCCCTTGGTAGAGTGCAGTGGCATCACAGCTCACAGCAACCTCAAACTCTTGGGTTTAAGCGATTCTCTTGTCTCAGTCTCCCTAGTAGCTGGGACTACAGGAACCGGCCAAAACGCCTGGCTATTTTTTGGTTGTAGTTGTAGTTATCATTGTCATTCCGCAGGCCCGGGCTGCGTTCTAACCCACCCACTCTGGTGTATGTGGCTGGCACCCCACATGTGCTCAGCTGAGCCTTAGTCTTAAGTAATGGATTTCACCTCTGGAAGAGTATGATGAATGTTTATAAGCCATTCTTTGTTTCTTTTTTTAGTTGTTGGACAATTCTTCACTTTCAACTAACCAAAGTGTTCTGGATGATTTTAAAGTTACTAACGGTCACAGAAGTCTGCCTTGAAGAAGTCACGTGGGGAATGAAAAACACATTTCTTCCTCAACTTTGGAGGTGGAGCAGGGAGAGGAATAAAATGTGTGTGTGTGTGTGTGTGTGTATGTATCCATTATTCATATTTTGAACGTATTTTAGTGAAATGCAATAGAATGCAGGAGCAAGATGAACGAAGTGCTACAAGAAGTATAAAAGTCATTATACTTAACTGGCTGCGAATCAAACTGCCATAAATTCATTTAATTATTATGTAGTATAACCTGACAAATTTGAACACTATATGCATACTTTTTATATTTTACACTGAGAATTTTATCTGAAGGAAAAATCCAGATGAAAAAAAGTACCTGATGCCTGTGCCGTTCAAGTTAGAACGCAGAATTGCAGTGCTGTCCTGAGGTCAGGCAAGGACCGGAACCCAACCCTCTGAGCGCTGACTGTGGCGTGTTGTTTCTGACCTGTAGGCGGCGGTCTGCACTGTTCCCGCTCACGTTTTACTGTTTGACCTTGAGAGAGCTGGACTCATTGGGAACTACTCCATTGGGAACTACTCGTGGATCTCCTGTGAAAAGAAGCGTGCGTTTTCTAGTAAAGGCTAAAACTTCCGACAAAGACGTATACTGGAGTACTTTCCATCTTAAATGGCTGTCTGAATTCTTTCAGAAAGCACTCGCTGATCTTCACACTAAATCACCGTTAGGCACATTTCCAGCTCAAATAACCAGCCAGGTACATTTTCCAAAATAAATTTAATCATCATGTGCTTCTGCAAAAGCAATATTTATATAGTCATCTTTTCTAATTCTTTTTTCATCATGGATACACCTCACAAATTTTTGTAATTGCAGAAAGTTCTAATGAAAAAAAAAGGCGGGATGTATGCATGAATCCTGGTGCAAAAGTTTTAGTGATTTCTTTCCATCTGCATACAAAGTGAGCATACCAAGCTTTGGGCCTGTCGTATTCAGCGCAGGTACCAGAGAAGGGCGAGGGGAGGGAAAGATGTCCCCAATTACTGAGGCTTTAGAATTGTTCCCTGGCCCATTCAAAATATTCCCTGAAGGGAAGCTGGAGGACGGTTTCTCAATCTTCCTTTTCTCACGAAGAGCTTTGGTCTGTGCTGGGTAACTCTTTCTGATTTACGAAGTGGGTGAAAGGCCATTTGGCACCAGAAGGCTGGTTTTACTCTAGCGGCCGGAGAAGCGCACGGTTGCTAGGCAACCAAGTCTCAGGCTCCGTGCCAACTTTGGGCTGGGAAATTTGCAGGGTCGCAAGGCTGCTGTCTACTGAGAGCAACTTACACCGAAATGCCTTCGGGTTTCTAGAACCATTTAAAAAGAATTCCTTGCAGTAAAACCACATTATCTTCCCCAATTTTCTCTCTTTGGGGTAAGAGAGTATTTAGAGTGTCTATGACTATATTTCCACAGGAAAATATCCAGACCTTCACTTCAAAATCAGAAGTAATTTACATGTAAAAAAAGAGCATATGAGCATCACAGCTGCATTTCATGTCTTTTCCTGTCAGCTTAATTTCTTTCCAATGTTTTTTATTTGCTTTCCTTTTTTTTTTTAATACCATCCCACTTCCAACCTATGTTTCTTTTATCTTTTTCTTTCTTCCCCTTTCCAGTGACAGAAATTCTGGGTTATTTGTTTGAATCAATTGCTCATCCATAGGAACAATGAATTTGAGATGAATCACACTTTCCTTTAAAAGGTCAGTGGTTGATATTTTATTCTTCTGAGTTCTTTTTTATTTTTGTTTTAGCCTGTGGCTAGAAAGGTTTATGGGGAAATAACTGACAAAGTATTCTCAGTTGTTACTGGACTTCTCTAGTTCCTGACAGAAAAAACTACCATTGCTCTCTGGGCCTCCCAAGGTATTCTCTCTGCTTGTATGGTGGCCTTCTTGGCTTGTTACATTAGCTGTGAAGCCCCAGAATTCTCTAAGTTAATTTGGGCTTACATCTATGTAGGACATTCCCTTACAAACTTAATGCTATTAAGGTATTTCATTGAGTGTCATTCAATTTGAAAAGATGCAAAAGGGATAAGCTTCCTCTTGTTCTTTATTTCCTAGTTAGGCAATGACTTGTAAGTAAGAGCAAACTTTTCTGGTTATGCCTTTATTGTCAGTGCTGGACTCCGGTGTGCACAGAAAGTACCTGGCAATGATCAAAGAAAAGGGGTTGAAGTTCTGGAAAGATGAACATTCAAGACAATGTGTCAAGGTACCCTCTGGTGACCCTCTTTCCCACCAAAAAAACCTCTCCCTGGTATTTGATATTTATCCATTACTGCAAGGCAAAAAGGTGGTACACAGAGTCATTTACTCAGAGAGGATTTGCTATAATATGGAAATGGGAACTACTCAACATTATTATCTGAAAGTCCACCATGGCAGACAGATTCATGTGTCAAAACTGGTAAAACGAGTAATAGACTTAATTGCTACTACACATATACCTGCTGTTGTGATTTTGAGTGAGTAGATTTACTACTAATTACATATATTCTGGCTCGGCACCGGTGGCTCAACGGGCTAAGGCACCAGCCACGTACACCTGAGCTGGTGGGTTCGAATCCAGCCCAGGGTCAGCCAAACAACAATGACGGCTGCAACCAAAAAATGGCCGGGCGTTGTGGTGGGTGCCTGTAGTCCCAGTTACTTAGGAGGTGGAGACAAGAGACTTGCTTGAGCCCAGGAATTGGAGGTTGCTGTGAGCTGTGATGCCACAGAACTCTGCCCCGGGTGACAGCTTGAGGCTCTGTCTCAAAAAAAAAAAAAATTACATATAGTCCTAGAACTTATTAGTAAAAATCTATTTTTACTTTATGACTCAAAACTGTGATCCAACATGCTTGCTATGAAAAAGTATTATATCCTTCTTTGCTGTGTGATAAAATCAGAGTG
>CAUYON010053443.1:0-26900 GCA_963573935.1 Arctocebus calabarensis | reverse complement strand
AGGTCCCTGAAGTCCTGCCCCTGCCACACTGGCTGGCTGAGTGGATGGTTCAAGATTATGCAGGGAGCAGCTTACTTCTTTGTTAAGGCAGTCTGGCAAAGTCATAAGACTTCCTCCTGAAGGCTATATATATATATATATATATATATTTTTTTTTTTTTTTTTTGAGACAGAGTCTCACCATGTTGCCCTTGTAGAGTGCCATGGTGTCACTGCTCACAGCAACCTCAACTCTTGGGCTTAAGCGATTCTCTTGCCTCAGCCTCCCAAGTAGCCAGGACTACAGGTGCCTGCCGTAAGGCCCGGCTATTTTTCAGTTGTAATTGTCATTGTTGTTTAGCATACCCAGGCTGGATTTGAACCCACCAGCGCTTGTGTACGTGGCTGGTGCCCTAGTTGCTGAGCTATAGACACCGAGCCTTAAACGTTTCTATTTAAAAATTGAAGAGAAATATATTGCTAAGTTCCCAAAAAAGGGAAAGAAAGTTATGAGTACATGCTCCCCTGGCTCCCAATTTCCTTCCTGAAGAAAGGAATAAAGTAATAAAAGGAATCAGAATAAAACACACACACACACACATCCTGAATGAAGTTTGACCATAGGCTGCAGGCTATTCCATTTTCAGTTACCCATGCTTAGCAATGTCATTTCTGGGGCCCAGACTGTCAGGACTATTGCAGAATTCCACAACTGGCAGAACCAGAGCAGGATCAGACACACAAAGGTTGTACTTGACATTCTTAGAGCATAAAAGAAGAAAGTATTTTGACTAGACTCAGTGTCTGAGTTTTTCACTTAATCTCAAAAGGAATCCCTCTTTGGGCAGCATCTCTTATTTTTTATACCCTTTCATAATAACTACTCTATATGAGTTAGTCCTGGGCTAAACATGAAATAAGAGATCACAAAATCTTTACCCTCAGATAGTTGACAGCTTACATAAAAGACAGATGTTAAATAAATAAGTTACCAAGAAATTTCATTAATTAGCTGTGATAATTACTATATGCAGAGTAATATGAATATGACAGGGTCGCCTCTCTATAATGCCTATTTTTATGTATCCGCTTGACAGGACAACAGGGTACCTAGACTTCTGACCGACCATTATTCTGGTGTGTCTGTGAGGGTGTTTCTAAATGATATAAACATTTGAATCAATAGGCTTAGTAAAACCGACTGCCCTCCCTAATATGAATGGGCTTCATACAATTAAGTGAAGACCTAAATAAAAGAAAAAGGATAAGGATTGTGGACTTAAACTATACATAGGTTCTTCTGAGTATCCAACTTGTCAACTACAGAGTTTGGGACTGCTCAGCCTCCATAATAACTTGAACCAATTCCTTAAGACAAATTAAGAGAAAGAGATTATAAACAGTTTCTGTTTCTATGGAGAACTCTAGAAATGCACCATCCTATACAAGACAGGAAAGAGGAACAGGGCAAGACATTGTCAGAAATAGTATCAAAAGTAAGACCTTAAAATGAATAGACAATAGCTTGCAGGAACGATAGGGTGAGAGGAAACATTATATGATAAGGTATGGGGGCATAAAAAAGAGTAAGTGTTTGAGAAACAGAAACAAAGTGACTTAAATGTAGAGTGGAAGGGGTGTTAATACTGAAGAAAAATAAATAACTTGGGCAGAAAGGGGAAATCATGATAAAGATTTAAGCATCTATTCAGTATACAAGGTATAACAAACTAAAATCATTTTTTAAATTACCATTAGTAGAGTGATGTAATTAAAAGACTGCACCAAAGTTGGAGATAAGTGAACTTATAGACTCATAACTAAATGAATAGCTATATCAATGGAGGATTAATATACTGTGACACAAGAAATCTATTAGCAGGCTAACAATGTCTGTCCCTAATCATGGCTTATTCAACAATTTTATCATGAACTTGGACAGGATAAAATTGGTATCATAACAAATTTACAACCAAAAACAAAGATGGGAGAAACTATTAATCCCTGGGGGACAGACTAAATATCTGAAAGATCTCAATAGGCTAAATAAACAATTAAATAAAAACCTAAGAAGTAGAAATTTAGTGGAAATCATGCATAGTTTTGTTCTCCCATATAAACAATCAGCAGTACAAGTTGAGAATAAGGGAGAAGTAGCTTAAAAGCAAATTTATGGAGGTGGAGCCAAGATGGCAGTCTGTAGCCAGCTTTCCACAGAGGTTCCCGTTCAGAAAGAGAGTTAAAGGACAGAAATTTAGCAAGAAAGCTGATAGCTCACATCTGAACCAAAAGAGAAGGTCGAAGAATGCACATCAACCGTGCTGAGGTGACCTGTGACCCCAAGGATACAAACAAAAGGTACAGAATCCATCACTAAGCGGACAGGAGTCCCCTCCCCCATGAGAATGTCTCACAGTACACTCCATACCTCCATACAAACAAGCGAGCAGAATTCAAATGTCCTCCCATTTTACCCCAGGGGAGAAACGTTCTAAAAACTGGAACTTCTTCCCCTATGAGGGTGCCATGGCACTCTCCTGCCAGGCATAAAACTGTATATCCTCTTTACCTGCAATTTTTTTTTTTTTTTTGGTAGAGACAGAATTTCACTTTATTGCCCTCAGTAGAGTGCTATGGAGTCACAGCTCACAGCAACCTCCAGCTCTTGGGCTTAGGCAATTCTCTTGCCTCAGCCTCCCGACAATTTTGAGCTCCTGGTACTCCCCTCCACTCTCACCCTGAGGCCTGGAAGCCTATCCCCCATAGAGTCCAGATTCTCGGGTCTTTTCTCAAGGGGTGTAGACAGGGCACGGACTGTTGCTGATCTGTGCTGACTTTCCGGCTTGGGAGTAAGGAGAATATAATCAGCTGAGGGAGAGGCGGTACCCTGAGGTACTGGCAGTGGCAGGAATGGTGACGGTGGCGTTCACACCCCTGGGGATATTTTGAAGGAACACTCTCAGTCTTTCTGGGCAACTTGGGGAGGCTGGGCAGCTTCTCCGGTGGTGGCAGCTGGTGGAACAGATCTGGCTAACCTCCACAGTGGTGAAAGTATTAAAAATGTCCACTGCACTTTCAAAAGGCTTATTAATATTCTCAATTAATGTGAATGGCATAAATTGTCCTCTAAAGAGGCACAAGCTGGCTGATTGGATACAAAAACTCAGGCCAGATATCTGCTGCATACAAGAATGTCATCTTCCCTTAAAAGATAAATATAGATTCAAGGTGAAGGGATGGTTATCTATATTCCAGGCAAATGGAAAGCAGAAAAAAGCAGGTGCTGCAATCTTATTCCCATATACAATAGGCTTTAAACCAACCTAAGTAAGGAAGGATAAGGATGGACACTTCATATTTGTTAAAGGTAATACTCAATATGATGAGATTTCAATTATTAATATTTATGCACCCAACCAGAATGCACCTCTATTTATAAGAAAAACTCTAACAGACATGAGCAATTTGATTTCGTCCAGCTCCATAGTAGTTGGAGTTCTTAATACTCCTTTAGCAGTGTTGGATAGATCCTCCAATAAGAAGCTAAGTAAAGAAATTTTAGATTTAAACTTAACCATTCAACATCTGGATTTAATAGACATCTACAGAACATTTCATGCTAATAAAACCGAATACATATTCTTCTCATCAGCCCACAGAACATACTCCAAAGTCAATCACATCTTAGGTCATAAGTCTAACCTTAGCAAATTTAAAGGAATAGATATTCCTTGCATCTTCTCGGACCATCATGGAATAAAAGTTGAACTCAATAACAACAGTAATCTGCATACTCATACAAAAACATAGAAGCTAAAGAACCTTATGCTGAACAAAAGATGGGACATAGACAAGATTAAGAAGGAAATTACCAAATTTTTAGAACAAAACAATAATGAAGACACGAATTATCAGAACCTCTGGGATACTGCAAAGGCAGTCCTAAGAGGAAAATTTATAGCATAGCAAGCCTTCCTCAAGAGAACGGAAAGAGAAGAAGGTAACAACTTAATGGGACATCTCAAGCAACTGGAAAAGGAAGAACATTCCAACCCCAAACCCAGCAGAAGAAAACAAATCACCAAAATCAGAGCAGAATTAAAGGAAACTGAAAACAAAAGAATTATACAACAGATCAGTAAATCAAAAAGTTGGTTCTTTGAAAAGGTCAATAAAATAGATAACCCTTTGGCTAACCTAATCAGGAAAAAAATGAGTAAAATCTCTAATTTCATCATCAGAAACGGTAAAGATGAAATAACAATGGACCCCTCAGAAATTCAAAGAATCCTTAATGAATATTACAAGAAACTTTACTCTCAGAAATATGAAAATCTGAAGAAAATTGACCAATATTTAGAAGCACACCACATTCCTAGACTCAGACAGAACGAAGCGGAAATGTTGAACTGGCCTATACCAGGTTCGGAAATAGCATCAAATATACAAAATTTCCCTAAAAAGAAAAGCTCGGGACCAGATGGCTTCATGTCAGAATTCTACCAACCTTTAAAGAAGAACTAGTACCTATATTACTCAACCTTTTCCAAAATATAGAAAAAGAAGGAATACTACCCAACACATTCTATGACACAAACATTACCTTGATTCCTAAACCAGGAAAAGACCCAACAAGAAAAGAAAATCATTGCACTAATGAATATTGATGGAAAAATATTCAATAAGATCCTAACAAACAGAATCCAACAACACATCAAACAAATTATACACCATGACCAAGTGGGCTTTATCCCAGGGTCTCAAGGTTGGTTCAATATATGTAAATCTATAAATGTAATCCAGTACATAAACAAATTAAAAAATAAAGACCACATGATTCTCTCAATTGATGTAGAAAAAGCCTTTGACAATATCCAGCATCCCTTCATGATCAGAACACTAAAGAAAATGGGAATAGAGGGGACATTTCTTAAACTGATAGAGGCCTTCTACAGCAAACCCACAGCTAATATTGTATTGAATGGAGTTAAATTGAATTCATACCCACTCAGATCAGGAACTAGGCAAGGTTGCCCATTATCTCCTCTGCTCTTCAACATTGTAATGGAAGTTTTAGCCATTGCAATTAGGGAAGAAAAGGCAATCAAGGGTATTCACATAGGGTCAGAAGAGATTAAACTTTCACTCTTTACAGATGATATGATTGTATATCTGGAAAACACCAGGGATTCGACTATAAAACTTTTAGAAGTGATCAAGGAATACAGCAGTGTCTCAGGCTACAAAATCAACACTCATAAATCTGTAGCCTTTATATATACCAACAATAGCCTAGCTGAAAAAACAGTTAAGGACTCTATTCCTTTCACAGTAGTGCCAAAGAAGATGAAATATTTGGTAGTTTACCTAACAAAGGACGTGAAAGATCTCTATAAAGAGAACTATGAAACTCTAAGAAAAGAAATAGCTGAACATGTCAACAAATGGAAAAACATACCATGCTCATGGCTGGAAAGAATTAACATTGTTAAAATGTCCATACTACCCAAAGCACTATACAATTTTAATGCAATTCCTATTAAAGCTCCATTGTCATATTTTAAAGATCTCAAAAAAATAATACTTCATTTTATATGGAATCAGAAAAAAACTCGAATAGCTCAGAAATAAAAACAAAGCAGGAGGAATCACGCTACCAGACCTGAGACTGTACTATAAATTGATAGTGATCAAAACAGTATGGTACTGGCACAAAAACAGAGAGGTAGATGTATGGAACAGAATAGAGAACCAAAAGATGAATCCAGCTACTTACCATTATTTGACCTTTGACAAGCCAATCAAAAACATTCAGTGAGGAAAAGACTCCCTATTTAACAAATGGTGCTGGGTGAACTGGCTGGTGATCTGTAGAAGACTGAAACTGGACCCACACCTTTCACCATTAACTAAGGCAGATTCTCACTGGATTAAAGATTTAAACTTATGACATGAAACTATAAAAATACTAGAAGAAAGTGCAGGGAAAACTCTTGAAGGAATCTGCCTGGGTGAATATTTTATGAGGAGGACTCCCCAGGCAATTGAAGCAGTATCAAAAATACACTACTGGGACCTGATCAAACTAAAAAGCTTCTGTACAGTGAAGAACACAGTAAGTACAGCAAAGAGACAGCCCTCAGAATGGGAGAAAATATTTGCAGGTTATGCCTCTGACAAAGGCATAACCAGAATCCACAGAGAACTTAAATGTATTAGCAAGAAAAGAACAAGTGATCCCATCTCAGGGTGGGCAAAAGACTTGAAGAGAAACTTCTCCAAAGACAGGCGCATGGCCTACGACACATGAAAAAATGCTCATCATCCTTAATCATCAGAGAAATGCAAATCAAAACTACTTTGAGATATCATCTAACTCCAGTAACATTAGCCCACATAACGAAATCCCCAAACCAGAGATGCTGGCGTGGATGTGGATAAAAGGGAACACTTCTACATTGCTGGTCCAAATTAACCTATGTCTTGTAATCAGTGGGCTGTCAACTGAGCTAGGGTGACCTTGGCTGAGACAACTGGGACAAATCAGTTCTGCTCTGCTTGTTTTTTTTTTTTAATAATTTATTAAGATGAAATTCACATAAGATAAAACCAACCATTTTAAAGTGAACAACTTAATGGCATTTAGTAGATTCAAAATGTGCAACTACCACCTCTGCACAGTTCCAAAACATTCCCATCATTCTGAAGTAAAACCACTTATACATTAAGCAGTCTTCCTAGTTCCCTACTCCCCCAGGCCCTGGCAAACATCAATCTGTGTGCTGTCTGTATAGATTCATTCATTTGGGATATTTCAAATAAATGGAATCATACGATATATTAACATTTCATGTTTGGCTTCTTTCACTAAGCATAATGTTTCCAAGTTCACCCACATTGCTGCATTATCAGTACTTCATTCCTTCTCCTGACTGAATAACATTCCATCCTATGTATATACCACAGCTTGTTTCTACAATAATTCATTCACAGACATTTGGCTTCCAATTTCTGGCTATTATGTATAGTGCTGTTATATGTAGCAATACATACATTAGCCATAATATGTAGTACACATACATATACATGAGTATTTGTTTTGTATAAATATCTAGAAGTAGAATAAGAAAGTTTTGTGTGTATACCTACAAGTGGAATTTCAGGGTTGTGTGGTAGCTCTGTTTATCTTTTAGAGCTGCCAAATTATTCTCCAAAGTGGCTGGAGCATTTTTCATTTCCACAAGCAACATAAGAAGGTTCCAATTTCTCCACATCCTCACCAACATTTGTTATTTTCTATGTGTGTGTCCGTGTATGTGTTTTATTATACAAATCCTACTATATGTGAAATGCCACTGCATTGTGGGTTTCATTTGCATTTCCCTAAAGAATAAGGATGTTCAGCATCTTTTCATGTACTTGTATATAATCTTCAGAAAAATGTCTGTCTATTCAAGTCCTTCGCCCGTTTTTGTCATTTGGTTATTGAATTCTTTTTTTTTTTTTTTGCCTGTCAATGCACTCCCCACTCCAGAACACTTCAGTCTTGATGTAAGGGGAGGCCCCAGTCAAAGCAAAACCCCTGGAAAATTACATAACCCAGCCCCAGCAGCCATGTTCCAGGCTGGGCCACTGCCATGTTATTCATGATTTAAAGAACCATCCATGTAGGGAGCATGTGGCCCAAGTTCAGCATAAGAGTTCTTAAAGCCTAAGAATATATATTCTGAATGTAGAATATCTATCAGATATACAATTTGCAAATGTTTTCTCCCATTTTGTAGGTTGTACTTTCACTCTCTTGATAATATCCTTTGATACACAAACATTTTTAAATTTGAGGAAGTCCAGTACAGTTTACTTATTTTCTTTTATTGCTTGAGCTTTTAGCATCATGCCTAAGAATCAACAGAAAATTCAGTCATTCAGATTTGCTTTTTGTGTTTTCTTCTGAGAGTTTTATGGTTTTAGCTCTTACTATATTTATAATGATGATCTCTTTCTTTTTTCTTTTTTTTTTTTTTTGAGACAGAGTCTTACTATGTCATCCTCAGAGTTCCATGGCATCACAGCTCACAGCAACCTCAAACTCTTAGACTTAAGGGATTCTCTTGCCTCAGTGTCCCAAGTATCTAGGACTGCAGGCACTCACCACAAGGCCCAGCTACTTTTCTTTTTTTGTAGTGGTCATTGTTGTTTGGCAGGTCTCAGTCAGGTTCAAACCCACAAGTCCTAGTGCATGCAGCCAGCGCCCTAGCAGCTGAGATACAGGTGCCGATCTGTTGATCTATTTTGTGTTAATTTTTGTATGTGGTATAAAGTAAGGGTTCAACTTCCGTCTTTTGTATGTGAATATCCAGTTGAAGAGACTATACTTTCTCCAATGAATGGTCTTGACACCTTTGTTAAAGGTCAGTTTGGTCATATATGTATTGGTTAATTTCAGAACTCTATTCCATTGGTCTATATGCCTCCTGATCCATATGCCAGAACCACACTGTTTTAATTACTGTAATTTTACTTGCAGTATGTTTTGAAAGCAGCCAGGGCAAGTCCAGTGCAAGGAGTTTGCAAAGATAAGTTGGTCTGGAATCCTGAGAAGTATGAAAGTGATTTTGGAGAGCAAATAACAAAAAAGATTGAGGCTTATGAAGAAGGCTTGACTGGGTGGCTTCGTGCATGATGGGGCTTTAACATGCAAGTAGGTGCATATGGTTTGGGTTGTTATTTGTTTCTTTGTTTGCCTTTTAACCTCAGTGGTGTCTAAGAGCTTATATTGGGCCATGTAGTTGAATATACATCTTTGTAGTTCTATTTTTACTGAAGGAACTATACATAGAGAATAGGCAGTTTGGTTTTAAATTTTAAATAAACAAGACTACATAGGTTAGAAATTGAGCTTAATGGGTTGCACAACTAAATGCAGCTGGTATTATTTTCTGTAACCTTGACCTTCAAAAAATGCCACCTTAGGGGTGGGAATACCTTTAGAAACTTCAGGTGGGCTGTGGAGGGCTTAGCTGTGGGGTGCCAGCTGGTCATGTCTGCCTTTTTGTGCAGGCTGCTGCTGCTTATTCTTTAACCATGCAGTGAACTTCACCTGAAATTTCAGGCAAGTCTGAAGCGGGGATTCCATCATTTTAGGCACTTGAAAGTCAAAAAATATTTACTGGTTTATTTATTTATTTATTTTTATGTTATGAAGGCAAATTTCAGGCCAGTACTTAACACTACAAATGTAACACTATAAGTGGCAGCAAATTTCACGCCTTAACACTGCAAATGTAACATTATAAGTGGTGCTACAGTGAGGTTCTGTCTTTAAATTCTTAGTACCAGGCTTAGACAGGTAGCACCAGATCTACCACCATCAATTCTATTCTTTATTATGTCACTTTAATCTGTATTCTGGGCCAAAAAGGAAATATGGATAAGTTTAACCTTAGATTTATGTGGCTTGTTCACAAGCTTTTAAAGTAAATTCTACCAATCCAAATTAGCTCTAAATCTGTTTATCACATAAATTTTAACCATGGTCCAAAATGTCATAAACCCAAATTATGGCTTCATCTAAAGAAAGATGGTAGACTTACAATAAAGGAAACACTCTATCTTTTTCACTTTAAGGTACATAAACTATCCCCCCCCCCCAAAAGACTGTAAACCTAGAAAACAGATTTTCTAAAGGAATCAAGTAAAATAATTCAAAAATATGCATTATTAAAATAGAATTGTGTATGCATGAAAACAAAATAAAACAAGCTGACTTAGGGGAAGAGGAAAAAGATCCTCTTAATACAAGGGTAAGCAAGAGTACATATTTAAAAAATAAGAAAAGGAGAAACTGAGATTGTAAAGGCCAGGAGCAGGAGGTAAATGCAAGTCTAACTACTCTAAAAGAAATGATTATAAAAGGGTAAAATATTTTATTTGTTACAAAATTGGAAACCGTAATTGGGGCCCAGTGAAACCTAAAAGAGGAATAAAAATCTTACACAACAGACTAAGAACAATTGCTCAGAGGAGACAGAATCCTTAATAATTTGAAGAATCAGTATTTGCATTACAGGTAAGTTTATAGTTAAGTAATTGGGGAATGTCTTTTGAGGATAGAACAATTACACAAAGAATATACATAAAATCTGGACAAACTGGAGAGAAAGATAAAAAAATGTATAGGAAGGACTCTAAAAAATTATGGGCCTAAGAATGGAAAGGCAATGATTACATGAAATATATTATAAGGAATCCATGAAGAACAATAAGAGAGCCAAGGACTCCAGATCTCAATCAAATGTTAGACTATGGGGGAGTACACCCCGAGCAGGATTCTTTAACTCAGAGAAGTGAAAATCGTTAAGACTGGTTTGAACAAAGGACACTATTGACAAACTTAGAACTTACTGGCTTCATATCTCTCACTTTGAGACACTCTGCTAGAAAAACGTCTAGAGACATGTATTAGAAAATACAAATATTCAGGGCAGCGCCTGTGGCTCATTGAGTAGGGCACCGACCCCATATACTGAAGGTGGCAGGTTCAAACCCGGCCTCAGACAAACTGCAAAAACAGAAAAATAGCCGGGCATTGTGGCGGGCGCCCGTACTCTCAGCTACTCAGGAGGCTGAGGCAGGAGAATCGCCTAAGCCCAGGAGTTGGAGGTTGCTGTGAGCTGTGTGATGCTGCAGCACTCTACTGAGGACGATAAAGTGAGACTCTGTCTCTACAAAAAAAAAAAAAAAAGAAAAGAAAATACAAATATTCAGCACAAAGCAAAGGGAAAGTGATAGAAAGAAGGCACTCAACTACGGCAAACAATGCTAACCTCAACCATCTTGGTAAAGGGAACTTTTATGAATGAAAGAAGCAAACACTAGAGGTAAACCCCAGAGCCAAATATTGAATATTGCAGGAAAAGAAGTGCCACACAGAAACATTAACTCAAGCCCAAGACCAGGACATTCAAATCTGAGGAAAGACCATGTATTCAGAAGGAAAATGGCAGTTGGTCCATTTCCCCACTTGATCCCCAACCCCAGTTGGTCCTCACTGGAGTCTTATGAACAAGAGCCACAGAAACATGAGTAGCTACCTCAGCTCAGAAATCTGCCCAAAGTTTTCTCCAATTGGAACTTATGTGGAGATGAGGAGGAAGCTGTGCCCTGAAGTAGGTTTCTTAGGCTTAAATAGTTACATACATAAGCAGAGGCTCTTACAGCAGCCACTGTAACCCAGCATTGAAATGCCACACCTAAGACAAAGAGCATGTTATGCCACCAGACAGTGGCCACCCTCAGCTCTGAATGGGGTCCAGAAGCATAGACTCAAGGGTAGGGGGAAGAATATTAAGATATTCTGAACACTATAAAAGGGAAAAACAATTACTCAAACAAGTCTTTTCGACTGGTGCTGCCACCAATGCAAATTTCCAAATGTGGCAAGAATGGAACGATCTCAGAACCCTCTTTGAGAGTAATAGTAATTGTAATAATGATGATAATTAATTATAGACAGTATTTGGCAAGTGGCAGGTACTTGTTCTAAGGACTTTACATAAAATTCATTTAATTCTTACAACAACCTATTATGGTAAATACTACAATTCCTATTTTAAAGTTAAGGAAACTGACTCTCTATGAAGCAAGATAACTTGTTCAAGGTCATACACTATGTGGCATAACTGGAATTTAAATTCTGGCTCCAAAAGCAGAGTAGTTAACCAACATTTTATGTCGTTTGTTTGGAAGAGAAGATGACAGTGTGCACTGGTCAAATTTTCCCTCAAGAGACTGTGAATATATGGTACTATAATTGATGCCTTACTGGAGGTTGCTTCTCAGGTTGTTGACCTGAGTTGTATCATAGGCCACAGACCCTGGCCAACAGCATGGCCTTGAAAAAACTGATATGACGATTGCTTTCTCTTTGCTGCCTTCCTTCATATAGTCTCTGCTATGGGCTTTAGCAACAGTCACAGGGATCTAGATGATGCCAAACATAGGATCCTGAAAACATTACTTTATGTGAAATGGACACATTTACTTATACTGATCCCTGTTTTGAATGCGCTGGGTGTGATGTTGATGTTTGATAATCATTTTGTTTGGTTGGAAGCAAGGCACATGAAAATGCTGGTGTAGACCTAATTCAACTTTTGCGGTCCTGAGGGATGACACCCACTCCAGGTGCCCAGACGGTAGCTGCTGGAGACATTCCAGCTCAAATCAGGCATCCAGAAGCCATCTGGCTGACACTGGGAAAAATAAAAATTAGGACTTTAATTTCTTAGTGCTTAAACTTGAGAAGTTTGAACTTTAATTGAATTTTAATTCACAAAAGTAAGATAATTTGATTTTGAAATGTATTTCTGTGTGGACTTAATTCTGGATTTAATTTCTTTGGAATTCTATTCATTAAATTTTAATTTCTCCACAAAAGTTGATGATGAGTAAGGGTTAACATTCACAAATTGGAGAAATCTCTATGTTTTGGGGGTTTTATGATTGAAATATGTTAATTGTGTATTTAATCTCATTCAGAACCTCTGATGAACATGTCAGAACATACATAGCTATTTTGGACAGTATTGCTGGGCGTAATTTGTGGATGTGAAATGGAATAAGAAGTGAACATGTAGGGTGCCACAGAATGGTCTTGGAGTCAGTCTAATTAATGCATTATTCAAACTCATTTTAGAACCACTGGGGTAAATTTAATACCACTCACTGTAACCTAGAGGGATCTACAAAGGAGCATAGTATGGTTCCTGGAGGAGCAGCCTCATAAAGGTCCTAAGAGACTGATGATCTCTTCCCTCAAGAGGGATAGTGACTCCTCTGGTTCACTGTAATGCAATAATTAAGACAAAGAAGTGGAGAGATCAAAAAGTTGGGGGATTTTAGGAGTGTTATCAAGCAATTCCCTCAAAAGTGGACACTATCTATGTCTGTCTGCTGCTGTTAAACACTTCCAGGACATCCAATTGCAGACAAGTGATTAGTGAACAGGGGAATAATGCCAAAGTGATAATGGAAGCTTGGTTAGGGAATGTGTGCTTCCCCTAAGCCAAAGAAACCAAAAGAGCAGGTGAAAAATTCTCCTTTGGCTGGGAAGGAAAAAAAAAAGCTTCAGCTTGTCATCCCAGAAAGGTGCACCCCTGGCCTTACGTGGCTCACTGATTGTGGGAGTTTTACTTCCTACTGTACCTTTCTTTAAAGAAGCCCCACTGCCTCAAGCTTCCCCTCCACTTCCATCTGTATTGTCTCATACTCTATTATTCTTGTGCAGCTTTAGCCTCTGCTGAAGCCTGTAAGATGCCTGCCCAGGTTGCTTACGTCTTCTCCTAAGTTAATAATTGTCATTTTGGCTAGTGTTGAAGTTTTAAAGGTGATTTTGAATGGTCTTCTCAAAGCTGTTACTATTTTTCTCATAGCCGTTACTTTGGTGGTCATGATTTTACAGAATGCACTTTTCAAGTACATACATTCAGCCCTCCGCATCTGTGGGTTCCATATCCCTAGACTCAACCAATCTCAAATGAAAAATACTTAAAAAATTTTTTAAAGCACAAAAATGAAAATAATTAAAAATTGTAAAATAATATAGCATATCAACTATTTACATAGCATTTAGATTGTATTAGGTATTTTAAGTATTTAGAGTTGATTTAAAGAATGCGTGAGGTTCTATGCTTTGGTAATATACAAACATTCCTCCATTTTATATAAGGGACTTGAGTTTTCATGGATTTTGCTTGGGGGGGATCCTATAACCAATCCTTCACATATATCAAGTAGTAACTGTATTATCTATTATGTACTAACATGATGACCATCTAAGGAATATGGTATCTGTGCAAAGTTGGTATACTCTCTTCTAGTGTAGAAAGAATAGATCTGCATAGGATTCATAGCAAAATAATTTTTCTATGTGAACCAACATAAATTTCTTTATTAAAATCTTTTACGGTTTAGAAATCTAAAAACACAAGCAATTTGCTAATCCTATGGGTTTTTCAAAAATTTTACTAGGCTTCATGTCAATGTACTCATTTCTCATAGCATAGGAGAAAACTTGGAAGTGTATCTAATGCCAAAGGAAGCAGCAGATAAGACAAAAGTTTTCATTTTGTGTATTTGTGCTTTTAGTCCTCGGGACAATTATACTTTTAATCTGTGATTATAAATATAAATTAATTTCTATGATTTTAACATTAGATATTATTAAATGACTTTTCTTATATGATTCAAAGCAAGCAAGAAAGACATACATCAAATCCAAAGAATATCAACATTTATTTATTTAAATTAAAAGATAATCTTCACATAACACTTTACCTTTCCCAAGTTAAGATTCAGAAGGAAGATCACTGAACGTAAAAATGTAGGGATCTCAATCATTTGATGTACAAAATTGTAATAATAAACAAAGAAAAAGAAATTTAAAAACCTAATGTTAAGTGACTATGGCGTTACAGACTGGAAAGTTTCTCCAACAGGATTAGCGTCTATAAGTATTTTAAGTTCAGTGAACTTGTAATGCTTCCACATGTTAGTAGTTGCATAGGCTAATTACAGCTAGCATAAGCTTTTATAAGTACCCACAAACACAGGCAAGGCATGCATTAAAATGGGATATTAGCACACATCTGGGACACATGAAGCATGAGGCATGAATCCAAATGCCTCTGGCATCCATGAAGTATCATGCCTCAGAGTCAGTGATTTTCTGTTTTGATAAGTCATTCTGTTATACCATATTAGGGATGGGGAGAGAGCAACCTTCTAAATATAAATCTTTCATCTTAAACAAGGTTTCTTACCAATTCAACTCTATCAGTTTACTCAAATGTAATTTTTTAATTCCAGATGAGCTAAAAATAATTCAAAGTTATTGATCCTAAGAAAATATGTTATTTATTATTAATGTAAGTTTAAGAGTAATTAGAAAATATGGTTGATCATAATGAAAATGTTAGCTAGTGTAATGGGAGATAAGACAAAAAAATGTAAGAAAGGAAGAAATCGATTTTAAGAATAATACTCTCACCATCCTCCCAAAAAGATAAAAGGAAGGGCTCCTGGGCTTTATAGGTAAATGACTTTATCTAAACTCTTGTAGATAATGGGTAGGCATCTAGAGGAGCTTTGAAATAGTCAGAAGAAAACTCTTAATAAAATAAAAAATAATTATCATATCTAATACAAACACTACAAATGGCAAGAAAAATATACTTTCTAAATGTACACATATACTAAAATCCTTAGTGAAAAAAATTGAGTAATAAACTCTAAGTGTCAAAATGTCACAGTTATCATTCAGTAAGTATTAATAAAAGATGATAAATCAAGGAAATAGTATGCTTTATGTAGTAGAAGTGAGGAAATTGGGAAGAAAATAGAAGTATATAGTGTAGCCATACCTCCAATCACTGTAGTTATCTGGACCTAGCCTTGCATCTAGAGGCCTGTTATTTAGTATCTTGGCTCTCCACAAGCACGGAACTAAAGTTTAGAGGACGTGATAAGATCATCCCAATAGGACATTTAAATTCACAAATGTGGAATTCGTGGTATTTTTGTTTTCAGGTACTAACAAAATAAAACCTTTAGATATATTAGATGAGTATCTCATCTTTTGACAAAGATATACAATGAGATTATTTTAAAGCATGTTACATAACTTTTTTTGCCTGAAGATGATCTCATTTTAATAATGTAACATTGGAAACAACTGAACGCCCAAGAAAAGACAGTTTAATTCATTCATGCCATTATGAGTGTCAGCTATGGCCCAGACACTGTGCTAATTACTGGTGTTGCAACAAAAATAGTCTCTGTTCTTGCCCTCGCCTATGCTACATTCTGATCAAGAGACAGATCATGCAGGAGAATGAGATATAATTCCTTCATACAACCAATTACTATCTATTGAGTGTATTATCATCCCTGTTCCCAGCAAGTTTGTAGTGTAGTAGAAATGCACACACACAAAGAGTAACAAAACAATAAAATAATTACAGTCTATACTGAATATATTAGGAAAATAGAATGCTTTGATAGATGAGAGGAAGGGAGGGAGAAAGGCAGTGAGGGAGGGAGAATGAGGGAAAAGAGAGAATGGGGAGAGAGGAGAGAAGGGGAAGAGGGGGGATGAGGGAAGGAGAGAGAGAGGGAGGAGAAAAGGGAGAGAAAGAGGAGAGGGAGATAAGTGGGAGAAAGAGAGAGAACAAAATACAATGGCTTAAATTGCTGATCTTGGAGCAATCTCCTGATCTTACTATCTAGGTTTGAATTCCAACGCTACCACTTGGTAGTTGTGTGGCCTTGGATAAGTCACTTAACCTATGTGTGTCTCAGTTACTGTAGCAAATAGGAGCCAAAACCTTTACTAAAGATACTTGGAAAGCAAAGTTCACATTATGAGAGAGAAGTATCAGGAGAAGAAATTAGAGGTTTATCTGTATTTTGAGACAAAAAAAGAGAGTAGAACACATTGATACTGGCAAGAAAGCCATCTTTGTTTTTGTTTTTTTTTTCAATTCTCTAAATAATCAATATAGTTTATAAGTAATTAACATAGTTTCTCTGAGAACTAAATAAGTTAATATTTGTGATGAGTTTAGAATACTGCCTGGCCCAGAATAAGTACTTATACTGAGTTGATAACACAAGGACCTAGTGTATGAATTTCTCTATGGTGGAATTAATTCCAAATCTGGCATTTCCATGGCAAAGGATATATACTTGGAAGGACAATGATGTGCTGCAGCCAGTTTATTCCAATTGTTCTCACCTCTTCCTCAAGCTCTGCTCTCAGTGACTTCAAAGTCTTTCCCCTCTGCAACTCTGCATTGAGTTGTAGCTTCAGATCAACCATGGTAGGAGCATTAACAGCATGAAATTGGTAATTTAATGGAGAGTAATGGGGTCTTGGAGTTCTTCCTAGTGGTTCCAAACTGATCCATAACTAGTGTGATATATTTCTGACATATCATTGCTTTTGAATAACCTCTGGAAATTGAACCAACACATTTTTTTTAATCGGGCCTTGTGTCCTTTTCATTATTGCTTACAAATTAAAAATGTGGTACTCATTCAATATAAAATACTAGATAGCAACAAACCACTGAAGCTTCTTCATATTTTAAAAAAATACATTGACATTTTTGGATATTGATTGGTTCATTGGATATTGATTATTCAGTAGGGTTTGACACATTGATTAAATGTCTAATACATATTACATTTTACCAAGACAGTAATTATCACATTTTTCAATGAAATTATACTTTCATACTAACTAATATGTCCATAAAGGAATTGTACCATAGCTTTTTTTTAAGTATAAATTAAGAGCATAACAAAACTCTTGGCACATCCCCTAGCTACACTTCTATGGATATGTGTTGTTAAAAATGTATTAACTGAATAGTAGGACCTCTGACTTAGTGAAAAATTAGCAGTTCAATTGCATAATATTTCAACTTGCTTGTAATGTCTTAAGTCAGGCAAAAATTTTTGGATTCAGAGACCTAAATTGTTCCAGACCTATTTTGAGTTGGTTGTTATTCTTTTAGAGAGAATAATTGCTCTGCTGTTCGAATGCAGGGTGGCCATAAAGTTCATGGGCAAGTTAAAATAATGTGAAACTGAAAAATTTAAAATTGCACCTGAACTTTATGGCCACCCTGTATTCTATTTTTATTTCTTTTTAAGTAGGTTCTATGACATTATGTGGAAAGGGGGCCATTAGAAACTATACACATTGATTAAACAACAAATAAGCATTTCAGAAAGCAGTAAACAGAGTACGCTAGAATAAAATCCAAAGAGAGATTGAGGTACTTAAGCATACTTGTTCTCCCTCCCCTCTCTGCCCAACTTTTCTTACTCTCTGTCTATATGTCCTACTAACTTTCTCTTTCTACTCTAAGCCCTTTCCACCTTATTGTCAGTGTAGGCCATTTTTCCTCTTTCTTTCCTTTCTTCATCCTCTGTATTCCTTTCCTACTGGGGTTTTAGAAAAGACAAAATATAGCACCGAACCCTATCTGCCCCTAGAACCAACACATTTTTAAAACCTCTATCTTTCTATCTAATCATTCAGTAGCACGATTTCTCATTTTTCATTTAGAAAGATGTATCCTATAGAAATTATCTGTTAAAATTAAAACCACAAAAAAAAATAAAATAAAAAATTAAAACCACAAAGAGATACCACCTTATCCCAGTCAGAATGGTCATTGTTAAGTCAAAAAATAACTGATGTTGACATTGATGCAGTGAAAAGGGAACCATTATATACTGTAGATAGGAATGTAAATTAGTACAACCTCTATGGAAAACAGTATAGAAATTTCTCAAAGAACTAAAAGTGGCCCTACTATTTGATCTAGCTATCACACTATTGAGCATCTACCTAAAGGAAAAGAAGTCATTATATCAAAATTACAAACGCACTTGTATGTGTACCACAGCACAATTCACAGTTGAAAATATACAGAATCAATTTAAGTGTCCACCACCCAATGAATAAAGAAAATGTGGTGTACACACACACACACACACACACACACCATGGAATACTACTCTTCCATGAAAAAGAATGAAATTTTCTTTTACAGCAACTTAGATGGAATTGTAGGCCATCATCCTAAGTAACTCTGGAAGAAATAGCCAAATACTGAATGTTCTTACTTATAAGTGGGAGCTAAGCTTTGGATACACAGGGAGGTACAGAGTGGTACAATGGACACTGGAGACTCAAAATGGGGGAGAGTGAGAGGGCAGAAAGAGATGAAAAATTATCTACTAGGTATAATGTACACTTTGTGGGTATTAGGGACACTAAATGCCCAAATTCACTATTATACAAAGCATTCGTATGATCAAAAACCACTTGGAATCAATTGAAATGAAATAAAAATAAAAACACACAAAAAAATTGCTAAATTATAAAAATGTATTAATCACATTATTTAGTTATGACTTACTAAGATTAAATGCCCATAAAGTTTTTTTAATAATGCAAACTTATGCTGAATAAAAAAATTCCTAAAACCTTAATGCCCTTTTATGATTTCCCTTTGAATAAGAATACCATATTTATTCATCTTATAATTTTAAAAAAGTATATAAATGTCTTTCAAAATGTCAGCACATGGTTTACATAGTGTTTGCCACTTACCTTTTGAAATATCTTCAATTTTTCCTCCATACAAATCATAAAGGTATCGGGCTGGTGAATTTAGATTCATTCTCATTGTACAAGTATCTAAAACCTACACAAGAAAAAAAATCTGTAAACCAGGAAGCTCTGGTTAAATTGAATATACATTTAAAGTTCTTTCTATACTACATAGCTCTTAAAATTATAAGTTGTAAAATAAATCTTAATGAGTTATAAAATGTTTCTAATATATAAAATGAAAAAATGGTTAAAGTTGCCAGGTGTACTTTGTAAAAAGACACATACACAAATATTGACAAGAAAAAAAGAAAGAAAAACATTAAGTGGCAGTTATCCATTCTTTAATAATGGTAGAATTTTAGAACTCTTGACAGAATTTTATATTATTCTTGCTCCTTTCTAGATTTTCCATTTATTTTACAATGAGAGGATATTACTTTTTAAATTAGATTTTAAGGTACTATTTTTAGCTTTAAAATTCTTTCCAAATATCCTAAAATAAATTATAAATATAATCTGACTGGCCTTAATAATTTACATTGTTTGGGTAATAAAACCTGGACTTAATCATCACATTTCAAGATCTTCCATGAGTGTGAGGAGTCTCAAGGACTTTAATGGTTTCTAATATGGTCTATTTTCAATATTTTGATATCTTTATCTGTTCTTATTATCTTACATGTAGTCCTTGGAACCTACTGTGACAAACATCTTTCTAACTTCAAAGAAGACTTAAACACATATCAGTTGGGGAGAAATTCCTACTTAAGAGGTAAGAAAACTAAAAGAACAGAGGTGGGTGGGGTAGTGTCAGGTAATCTGAGGCAGGTGTTCAGAAGTAACTCCAAAAACATAAAACTCTCTATTTTCATCTAAAATTACAAAATACATTCCAAATCCAGATTGAAAGTACTCTGTATCCATTTTTACTACTTGTACCTATAATATCACTTTCCTATAACCAAGAACTACTACTAAAGGACAATGTTAAATTTATGATTATCAATGTAGTAAAAAGAACATATTTTGATTGCTGATAGTACACCATCTTCATTTTTGCCTATTTCTTCTATCTCTACTTCAGAATTAGAGTCCATAATCCTATTCGTAGATCAATCCAGTTTATTCGTTTTGTGACACTGGACATATATAAATAGTTTAATGTTTATACAGAGGCACAGTTATACTTGTAGTCTGGAGAACAACTTGAAACATTGTTTCAGTTTATCTAGTAGTTGTATCTAAACACGTTGAATTATAAAGGAAACATTTAAATGAAAAATTCATTTTAACAAATTCACCTTTATTGGACTATATGTACCAGAGGTTCTCAGCCATTATTCTACGCCTATATGTGAGCAATAATATTTCTGCATGCCAGACTTTCATGGGCCTTCACAGGGTTGTTACGGGCTTTCTGCACACCAGCTACAATTCAGAGTGTCGGGAAATTTTTCAGAAACTCTGAATTGCTGCTGTCTTTCTCAAAATCAAGAAAGCATACCTGCTCGTTATAATTTTGAATGTATCTTGTATAATCTCTAATTTATGAAGAAAAGATCATTCACAAAACCAATGCTTTCCCTAGTTAAATAATATGGTACTTTGAATGTCCTTTATAACTGACTATAAATACTACCATGGGCACATATTCATAGACCTCCACTCTGCCTACTTGGTGTGTGTAAATGCAAGGTTTCACTTTCTGACCAATGCCATACGTTTTCACAATACAGACACAATGCTCCCTAACTTGGAATGTCTACTCTGATGTTACTGTCTCCAACTTTCTCCAAGTCTCTTATCCATGGATAAGGTAATAAGGTAACAAATCTCTAAATGTTTCTCTTCGGGCCTTCCCTTCAACTCTCCTGGGTCTTTTTTTTTTTTTTTTTGCAGTTTTTGACCAGGGCTGGGTTTGAACCTGCCACCTCCAGCATATGGGGCCAGCGCCCCACTCCTTTGAGCCACAGGCGCCACCCCTGGGTCATTTCTTTAGTGATTAGTGCATACAGGTTCACCCAGGACTCCCATCCTGTGGATTGAAACCTTTAGCAAAGATGCTTTGAAGCAATATTTAAATATAAGAGACAAGCAGCAGGGAAAGAAACAAGCTTTGTCTGTGGCTTGAGACAAAAAGGAAAGTGGAACACATTGGCTGATACTGGCATGCAATCCATCCTTGTTTTTCTTTTTTGATACTCTAAGTAATTAACATGTTTGATCTCTGACTAACAAAATTCTCATATTGGTCACTTTTTTCCTTGTGACTTTGTGCCTGGTGATCATGCTTTTACCATTGCCACCACTACCTCTCTGACACAAGTATTCAAGGGAGATAATTCAGTATAAATTCCTCCTTGGCCAATCATCTCTGAAAACTGTTAGCAATCTAGAGCTGGTCCCATAGACCCTAAGCAAACTCCTGGCCTCAATAAGACTCCTGTCTCAGGTTCTGCCTCCCAAAGTACTGGAGTTACAGGCAATAAGCTGCCAGGCCCAGCCCTTATTTCAATGATTTGTAAAACTTATTTCAAATATTGCTGCCTTTGAGTCTTTAAAAAAATCAGTCTAATAAAAATAACACCACTTTCTAACTCAAAAATTCCTATTTTCATTGAATTAAAATATAATTTAAAATGTTTGTACAAGCCAAGTTTTAAGAATTAAATGAGCTTAAAAAACTGACATTAGAAAATCACATACAAAAAATTAATAATGCATCAGCAACACGCATTCCTTCCTACTTGCAGAATGAAAACTCCTTGCAGTGTTTAAGCAATGCCATTCTTGGTTTTTTGTTGTTGTTTGTTTTTGGCCAGGGCTGGGTTTGAACCTGCCACCTCCAGCATTTGGGGCTGGCACCCTACTCCTTTGAGCCACAGGTGCCACCCCAGCAATGCCATTCTTTAGTAATCATTTTCTCAGAGTAAATTACCAGTGGTATGAATTAGTATCAATGTAAGTCTCTGCCCTCAAATGAAACTTCTATTTGTAAGGTCATCCATATAATTCACAATTGAAAAATACTTAATGGTGCCATCTTGATGTAACATTAAGGTTAATTAAATAGCATTTCCGCTAATCTGCACCTGCTAAACTTGTTAAACTAATTACTTTAACAATTCACATTTTGTTTATTCTTTACAGGTTAGAAATAGAGAACTCTTCTGATACTAAAGCTTAAAATTATTATGCTGTAAAACTAGAACCCACTTGACAAGCACTTGGAAGAGACATTCCACAATCTTTTCAGTTTAACCTACCTGTTTACAGTTCTGAGAATCAACTCCACTCCCAGGCACATCTGGTACAGTGTTTGGAACTCATGGAATGGTCACCACATATGAGGTGTGATTACATAGTCTACAGCTTCTGGGTTGCTACTATCTCAGTTCAGGTGAGAGAGCACGCTTAAACCAACATCACCACAGGCCATATAAGCCAGGCCAACAAGCCATCAGACCCAACAATGTCAGTCCTCCTCAAAAACAAGAGAACCTTGAAACTTTATAACAAGTTTTTATGCCCAGAACCATTATCCTCAATTTACACTCCCCAACACACTCTCTTAAAAAGAACCGTGGCTGGAGGGGGTCTATCAACTACAGCTTGAAAGCCAATTCTGGCCCACAACTTATTTCTATATGACCTGTGGGCTAAGGATGGTTTGCACATTTTTATTTCTTAAAACAGAAATCAAAAGTAAAAAAATTCTGTGATATGTGAAAATTATATGAAATTCAAATATAAATACCCATAAATAAAGACTTCGTGGAAAAAGTCACAGTTGATCATTAACATATTTTCTATAGCTACTTTTGTACTTCTGTAGTAGAAGTAGAAGTACAAAAGTAGCTATATAAAATTGTTGCTACAGAGATCTTATCACCTACAAAACAAAAAAAGAATTACTACCTGGTGTTTTACAGAAAAAGTTTGCCTACTCTGGTATAGTACATCACCATTCACATAAAGTTCTATATTTTCCTTCCTGGATAAATTAGCCTCAACTCCTTTATCCATTTCTAAATTCTAAATCTCTTGCATTGCTCACTCTGAAAAGGCCTCCCCAAATATGACCAGAGATTAGATTCTCAACCTCTTAAAAGAAACCAGGCTTTCCCCTTAGTTCTCAAGAGGTGGGATTTTATACTCTATTATTATACCATATCAAGCTTGGAAAGTGGTGTTACAAAGCTATTTTAAGATAATTTCTTCCCAACCCTCTTACTGAACAAATAAAACAAACCTACTTCCCCCACTCCTAGGATATAAATGTTCAGTCACACTACCTTCCCTCACTCCAGTCATTCTTTCTCATTCATGAATAACTGTGGCCACACATTGCTTGCAAAATTCTAACTCTGCCTGACCCTCAAGTTCCACTCCCTTGGCATACTGAGAAGCCTGGAGCTGCTGGAGAAAGCCGCACAGTCTAAACCAGTGGTTCTCAACCTTCCTAATGCTACAATGTATTTTCATTGTTAAAAAAGGATCATGATCCACAGGTTGATAACTGCTGGTCTAAACACATCAATTACTATTATTCATGATCACCAACCTCCATGGTCTTTCAGGACTGCTCAGTCTCTTTTATTTCATTTCTTTGGTCAAATCTCTCTCATTTTCCACAATGAGTATTTCTAGCCATCTGTTTTATCTCCACTCACCCTCCTCTTTCCTAAATTTCTCCTCACTTTGAGCCAATGACATGACCTCCTATATCATAAAGAAAATTAAAGCCTTAATTTTCCCGCTTTCAAAGCTGCAAGCCCACTTCTAAAACTATCTACTCCTTTTCCCTCTAGTCATATTACAGAAGTGCCTACTCCTATCTAAAGCCAACATTCCACTTATGCTTTCAAGTACACATACTCTCAGCTTTCAAAGCAGTGTATATTATTAATCATTTCCTTTCTATAATGTATATTCATCAACTCCTTCTCAACTAAATTTTTCCAACTGATATACAAACATAGTCAAGTCTTTCCTATCTTAAAATTTGTTTTAATTTTTTTAAATTTTAATTTTTTTTAAATTCAGATTAATATGAAGATACAAATGATTACATTACATTGTTTGTATTTCTAAAATGAAGTTCAAGTTCTAGTTGAGGCAGTTGAGCCTTTCATCCTGGGTGTGCTGTACACCCTCACAATGTGTCCATCAGGTGAGAGACTACCACCCCTCCTTTGGTTTCCCCTCGCTCCCTTAAATATACTTATGCTAATTCTCTTGTATGAGCATGTAGTTGTTTTTCAGTTAGATTCATATTAGTATTATGAATTAGTATATTAGTACTAATGGACACTAGCATTAGTACATTGGATACTAGCATTTCGGTTCTTGTGATACTTTAGGAGAATGTTTTTCAGCTCCATCCAGGGAAACACAAAAGATGTAAAGTCATCATCTTTTTTATAGCTGAATAGTATTCCATGGTATACGTGTAGCACAGTTGTTGATCCATTCATGGGGTTGATGGGCACTTGGGTTGCTTCTATACCTTGGCAATTGTGAACTGCAATAAACATCTAATGCAAATGTCCTTAAGACAAAATTGTTTATTTTCATTTGGATAGATTCTTAGTAATTGAATTGTGGGATCCAGTAGAATGTCTCCATTTAGCTCTTTGAGGATTCTCCATACTTCGTTCTCCTCAAAGGCTGTATTAGTCTGCAATCCCACCAACAATGTAAAAGTGTTCCCTTCTCTTCACACCCAAACCAACATTGCAATTTTGAAATTTTGTGATGTGGTTTATTCTCACTGGGGTTAGGTGATATCTCTTGGGTGGTTTTGATTTCTCTGATGATTACAGATGATGATCATTTTTTAGTTTGTTTTTTGGCCATTCATCTGTCTTCTTCTGAGAAACTTCTGTTCAGATCTCTTGCCCAATGATAGACGGAATTTTTGTTTGTTTGTTTGTTTTGAGACAGAGTCTCACTATGTCACCTCAGTAAATTGCCATAGTGTCACAGCTCACAGCAACCTCCAATTCTTGAGCTTAAGCGATTCTCTAGGCTCAGCCTCCCAACTAGCTGGGACTACAGGCATTCGCCACAATGCCCATCCATTTTTTTGTTGCAGTTGACATTGTCATTGTTGTTGAGCTGGCCCAGGCCAGGCTCGAACCCTCCAGCCACATGCTGGCACCATAACCACTGTGCTACGGGCGCCAAGCAGTTTGTTCCTTTTTTGTAGATAAATTTGAGTTCTCCATAGATTCTAGTTATCAATCCTTTGTGAGATTTATAACATGCAGATATCTTTTCCCATTTTAAAGAGTCCCTGTTTGCTTTGATTATTGTATCCTTAGCTGTGCAGAACCCATCTTAAAAATTAAATCTCCCCTTTATCCGGTATCTCCCTCTAGCTACTCCTTCCTTTCAGATCTAAACATCTTAAAAGATTAGTTCATGTTCTCTATTTCTATTTCATTCCCACTCATTTATAGGCCATTCCAGTCAGGTTTTTCTGCATCATTTTACATAAATAAATTTCACAAAAGTTAACAATGATTACTAGGTTGGTAAATCTGACGGAGATTTTCTTAATCTTTACTTATTTTAACTGTTTAGGGTCATTTGTCCATTTCCTCTTTCTTTAAATACTTGTTTCTTTTCTGATTTTCTTTTTTTTATTTTATTTTATTTATTTATTTTTCTTTTGCCCTTAGTAGAGTGCCATGGCATCATCATAGCTCATAGCAACCTCACTCTCTTGGACTCAAGTGATCTTCTTGACTCAGCCTCCCAAGTAGCTGGGACTATAAGTACCCAACACAACAGTTGGCTATTTTTGTTTGTTTGTTTTTCTATTTTTAGTAGAGACAGGGATCTTACTCTTGTTTAGGCCGGTCCTGAACTCCTGAGCTCAAGCTCCAGCCTCCCAGAGTATTAGGATCACAGGCAGGAGCCACCGCACCTGGCCTTGAACACTCTTTTCCCTTGAATTCACAAACTTTCAGCTCAGTGCCTACAGCTCAGTGGCTAGGATGTCAGTCACATACCCCAGAGCTGGTGGGTTTGAATCCAGCCTGGGCCTGCCAAACACCAAAGACAACTACAACCAAAAAAACAGCTGGGCATTGTGACAGGCGCCTGTAGTCCCAGCTATTTGGGAGGCTGGGGCAAGAGCATTGCTTAAGCCCAGGAGTTTGAAGTTGCTGTGAGTTGTGACACCACAGCACTCTACCCAGGGCAATATAGTGAAACTCTTGTCTCAAAAAATAATAATAATAGCTTCTGCACTGCTAAGAACACAGTAAGTGTAGCAGGCAGACAGCCCTCAGAATGGGAGAAAATATTTGCAGGTTATGCCTCAGAAAAAGGTTTAATAACCAGAATACACAGAGAACTCAAGCGTATTGGCAACAAAAGGGTAAGTGATCCCATCTCAGGGTGGGAAAAGGACTTGAAGAGAAACTTCTCTAAAGAAGAGAGGCGCATGGTCTACAGACACATGAAAAAATGCTCACCATCCTTAATGATCGGAGAAATGCAAATCAAAACTACTTTGAGATATCATCTAACTCCAGTAAGATTAGCCTACATAACAAAATCCCAAAACCAGAGACGTTGGTGTGGATGTGGAGAAAGGGGAACACTTCTACACTGTTGGTGGGAATGCAAACTAGTACATTCCTTTTGGAAAGATATTTGGAGAATACTTAGAGATCTAAAAATAGATCTGCCATTCGATCCTATAATTCCTTTATTG